>JAESHU010000190.1:0-182017 GCA_017639245.1 Myiopsitta monachus | reverse complement strand
AAAGAATAAAAACCTCCAGGCACAGACTAGACCAGAATAAAAACATCCAGGCACAGACTAGTCATGTATAAAAACCTACAGGCACAGACTAGACGTGTCTAAAAACCTACAGGCACAGACTAGACTAGACAAAATATCTCCTGGCACAGACTGGACCAAAATAAAGACCTCCAGGCACAGACTAAACCAGAATAAAAACCTCCAGGCACAGACTACTCATGTATAAAAACCTACAGGCACAGACTAGACGTGTCTAAAAACCTACAGGCACAGACTAGACAAAACATCTCCTGGCACAGACTGGACCAAAATAAAGACCTCCAGGCACAGACTAGACCAGAATAAAAACATCCAGGCACAGACTACAAAAGAATAAAAACCTCCAGGCACAGACTAGACCAGAATAAAAACCTCCAGGCACAGACTAGTCATGTATAAAAACCTACAGGCACAGACTAGACGTGTCTAAAAACCTACAGGCACAGACTAGACTAGACAAAACATCTCCTGGCACAGACTGGACCAAAATAAAGACCTCCAGGCACAGACTAGACCAGAATAAAAAACTGCAGGCACAGACAAGACGTGTGTAAAACCTCCAGGAACAGACTAGACCAGAATAAAAACCTCCAGGCACAGACTTGACTTGACTAGACTAAAAACCTCCAGGCACAGATTAGATGAGACTAAAAAACCTCCGGGCACAAACTAGACATGTCTAAAAACCTCCAGGCACAGACTAGCCTAGACAAAATATCTCCTGGCACAGACTGGACCAGAATAAAGACCTCCAGGCACAGACTAGACCAGAATAAAAACCTCCAGGCACAGACTAGAAAAGAATAAATCCTCCAGGCACAGACTAGACCAGAATAAAAACCTCCAGGCACAAACAAGACATGTCTAAAACCTCCAGGAACAGACTAGACCAGAATAAAACCCTCCAGGCACAGACTTGATGAGACTGAAACCCCCCAGGCACAGACTAGATGAGACTAAAAACCTCCAGGCACAGAGTAGACGAGACTAAAAACCTCAAGGCACAGACTAGACGTGTCTAAAAACCTACAGGCACAGACTAGCCTAAACAAAATATCTCCTGGCACAGACTAGACCAGAATAAAGACCTCCAGGCCCAGACTAGATGAGACTAAAAACTTCCAGGCACAGACTAGACCAGAATAAAACCCTCCAGGCACAGACTAGACCAGAATAAAAACCTCCAGGCACAGACTTGACTTGACTATACTAAAAACCTCCAGGCACAGACTAGATGAGACTAAAAAAATCCAGGCACTGACTAGATGAGACTAAAAACCTCCAGGCACAGACTAGATGAGACTAAAAACCTCCAGGCACAGACTAGACGTGTCTAGAAACCTACAGGCACAGACTAGACTAGACTTAAATCCTCCAGGCACAGACTTGAATACATTAAAAACATCCAGGAATAGACTAGACTAGAATAGAAACCTCCAGCCACAGACTAGTTTAGGATAAAAACCTCCACAAACACACTAGAATAGACTAAAAGTCTCCAGGCACTGACGAGACTAGACTAAAACCCACCAGGCACAGTCTACACCAGACTTAAAACATCCAGGCACAAACAAGACTGGAATGAAAACAAGCAGGCACACATTAGACTGGAATTAAAACCACCAGGAAAAGGCTAGACAAAACTAGACTTACAAAATCGAGACACAGACCAGACTAGACTGAACACCTTCAGGCACGGAATAGACTAGACTAGACTAGACTTAAAACCTCCCGGCATAGACTAGGCAAGACTAGACTGAAAACACACAGGCACAGAGAAGGCTAGACTGAAAACCTCCAGGCACAGAGTAGACGAGAATAAAAACCTCCAGGCTTAGGTTAGACTAGACTGAAAACCTCCAGGCACAGACTAGACTAGAATGAACACCTTCAGGCACGGTGTAGGCTAGCCTAGACTTAAAACCTCCAGGCACAGTCTAGACTAGACTATACAAAAATCCTCCAAGCACAGACTAGACTAGAGTAGACTAGGAACTTGCAGCCGCAGACTAGACGAGAGTAAAAACCACCAGGGACAAACTCAAGGAGACTAAAAACCTCCAGGCACAGACTAGACGAGACTAAAAACCTCCAAGCACAGACTAGATGAGACTAAAAACCTCCAGGGACAGACTAGACGTGTCTAAAAACCTACAGGCACAGACTAGACTAGACAAAACATCTCCGGGCACAGACAGGACCAAAATAAAGACCTCCAGGCACAGACTAGACCAGAATAAAACCCTCCAGGCACAGACTAGACCAGAATAAAAACCTCCAGGCACAGACTTGACTTGACTATGCTAAAAACCTCCAGGCACAGACTAGATGAGACTAAAAAAATCCAGGCACTGACTAGATGAGACTAAAAACCTCCAGGCACAGACTAGACGTGTCTAAAAACCTCCAGGCACAGACTAGACGTGTCTAGAAACCTACAGGCACAGACTAGACTAGACTTAAATCCTCCAGGCACAGACTTGAATACATTAAAAACATCCAGGAATAGACTAGACTAGAATAGAAACCTCCAGCCACAGACTAGTTTAGGATAAAAACCTCCACAAACACACTAGAATAGACTAAAAGTCTCCAGGCACTGACAAGACTAGACTAAAACCCACCAGGCACAGTCTACACCAGACTTAAAACATCCAGGAACAAACAAGACTGGAATGAAAACAAGCAGGCACACATTAGACTGGAATTAAAACCACCAGGAAAAGGCTAGACAAAACTAGACTTACAAAATCGAGACACAGACCAGACTAGACTGAACACCTTCAGGCACGGAATAGACTAGACTAGACTAGACTTAAAACCTCGCAGCATAGACTAGGCAAGACTAGACTGAAAACACACAGGCACAGAGTAGGCTAGACTGAAAACCTCCAGGCACAGAGTAGACCAGAATAAAAACCTCCAGGCTTAGGTTAGACTAGACTGAAAACCTCCAGGCACAGTCTAGACTAGACTACACAAAAGTCCTCCAAACACAGACTAGACTAGAGTAGACTAGGAACTTGCAGCCGCAGACTAGACGAGAGTAAAAACCACCAGGGACAAACTCAAGGAGACTAAAAACCTCCAGGCACAGACTAGACGAGACTAAAAACCTCCAAGCACAGACTAGATGAGACTAAAAACCTCCAGGGACAGACTAGACGTGTCTAAAAACCTACAGGCACAGACTAGACTAGACAAAACATCTCCGGGCACAGACAGGACCAAAATAAAGACCTCCAGGCACAGACTAGACCAGAATAAAGACCTCCAGGCACAGACTAGACCAGAATAAAAACATCCAGGCACAGACTAGACCAGAATAAAAACCTCCAGGCACAGACTAGACCAGAATAAAAACCTCCAGGCACAGACTACTCATGTATAAAAACCTACAGGCACAGACTAGACGTGTCTAAAAACCTACAGGCACAGACTAGACTAGACAAAACATCTCCTGGCACAGACTGGACCAAAATAAAGACCTCCAGGCACAGACTAGACCAGAATAAAAACATCCAGGCACAGACTACAAAAGAATAAAAACCTCCAGGCACAGACTAGACCAGAATAAAAACCTCCAGGCACAGACTAGTCATGTATAAAAACCTCCAGGCACAGACTAGACGTGTCTAAAAACCTACAGGCACAGACTAGACTAGACAAAATATCTCCTGGCACAGACTGGACCAAAATAAAGACCTCCAGGCACAGACTAAACCAGAATAAAAACCTCCAGGCACAGACTACTCATGTATAAAAACCTACAGGCACAGACTAGACGTGTCTAAAAACCTACAGGCACAGACTAGACAAAACATCTCCTGGCACAGACTGGACCAAAATAAAGACCTCCAGGCACAGACTAGACCAGAATAAAAACATCCAGGCACAGACTACAAAAGAATAAAAACCTCCAGGCACAGACTAGACCAGAATAAAAACCTCCAGGCACAGACTAGTCATGTATAAAAACCTACAGGCACAGACTAGACGTGTCTAAAAACCTACAGGCACAGACTAGACTAGACAAAACATCTCCTGGCACAGACTGGACCAAAATAAAGACCTCCAGGCACAGACTAGACCAGAATAAAAAACTGCAGGCACAGACAAGACGTGTGTAAAACCTCCAGGAACAGACTAGACCAGAATAAAAACCTCCAGGCACAGACTTGACTTGACTAGACTAAAAACCTCCAGGCACAGATTAGATGAGACTAAAAAACCTCCGGGCACAAACTAGACATGTCTAAAAACCTCCAGGCACAGACTAGCCTAGACAAAATATCTCCTGGCACAGACTGGACCAGAATAAAGACCTCCAGGCACAGACTAGACCAGAATAAAAACCTCCAGGCACAGACTAGAAAAGAATAAATCCTCCAGGCACAGACTAGACCAGAATAAAAACCTCCAGGCACAAACAAGACATGTCTAAAACCTCCAGGAACAGACTAGACCAGAATAAAACCCTCCAGGCACAGACTTGATGAGACTGAAACCCCCCAGGCACAGACTAGATGAGACTAAAAACCTCCAGGCACAGAGTAGACGAGACTAAAAACCTCAAGGCACAGACTAGACGTGTCTAAAAACCTACAGGCACAGACTAGCCTAAACAAAATATCTCCTGGCACAGACTAGACCAGAATAAAGACCTCCAGGCCCAGACTAGATGAGACTAAAAACTTCCAGGCACAGACTAGACCAGAATAAAACCCTCCAGGCACAGACTAGACCAGAATAAAAACCTCCAGGCACAGACTTGACTTGACTATACTAAAAACCTCCAGGCACAGACTAGATGAGACTAAAAAAATCCAGGCACTGACTAGATGAGACTAAAAACCTCCAGGCACAGACTAGATGAGACTAAAAACCTCCAGGCACAGACTAGACGTGTCTAGAAACCTACAGGCACAGACTAGACTAGACTTAAATCCTCCAGGCACAGACTTGAATACATTAAAAACATCCAGAAATAGACTAGACTAGAATAGAAACCTCCAGCCACAGACTAGTTTAGGATAAAAACCTCCACAAACACACTAGAATAGACTAAAAGTCTCCAGGCACTGACGAGACTAGACTAAAACCCACCAGGCACAGTCTACACCAGACTTAAAACATCCAGGCACAAACAAGACTGGAATGAAAACAAGCAGGCACACATTAGACTGGAATTAAAACCACCAGGAAAAGGCTAGACAAAACTAGACTTACAAAATCGAGACACAGACCAGACTAGACTGAACACCTTCAGGCACGGAATAGACTAGACTAGACTAGACTTAAAACCTCCCGGCATAGACTAGGCAAGACTAGACTGAAAACACACAGGCACAGAGAAGGCTAGACTGAAAACCTCCAGGCACAGAGTAGACGAGAATAAAAACCTCCAGGCTTAGGTTAGACTAGACTGAAAACCTCCAGGCACAGACTAGACTAGAATGAACACCTTCAGGCACGGTGTAGGCTAGCCTAGACTTAAAACCTCCAGGCACAGTCTAGACTAGACTATACAAAAATCCTCCAAGCACAGACTAGACTAGAGTAGACTAGGAACTTGCAGCCGCAGACTAGACGAGAGTAAAAACCACCAGGGACAAACTCAAGGAGACTAAAAACCTCCAGGCACAGACTAGACGAGACTAAAAACCTCCAAGCACAGACTAGATGAGACTAAAAACCTCCAGGGACAGACTAGACGTGTCTAAAAACCTACAGGCACAGACTAGACTAGACAAAACATCTCCGGGCACAGACAGGACCAAAATAAAGACCTCCAGGCACAGACTAGACCAGAATAAAACCCTCCAGGCACAGACTAGACCAGAATAAAAACCTCCAGGCACAGACTTGACTTGACTATGCTAAAAACCTCCAGGCACAGACTAGATGAGACTAAAAAAATCCAGGCACTGACTAGATGAGACTAAAAACCTCCAGGCACAGACTAGACGTGTCTAAAAACCTCCAGGCACAGACTAGACGTGTCTAGAAACCTACAGGCACAGACTAGACTAGACTTAAATCCTCCAGGCACAGACTTGAATACATTAAAAACATCCAGGAATAGACTAGACTAGAATAGAAACCTCCAGCCACAGACTAGTTTAGGATAAAAACCTCCACAAACACACTAGAATAGACTAAAAGTCTCCAGGCACTGACAAGACTAGACTAAAACCCACCAGGCACAGTCTACACCAGACTTAAAACATCCAGGAACAAACAAGACTGGAATGAAAACAAGCAGGCACACATTAGACTGGAATTAAAACCACCAGGAAAAGGCTAGACAAAACTAGACTTACAAAATCGAGACACAGACCAGACTAGACTGAACACCTTCAGGCACGGAATAGACTAGACTAGACTAGACTTAAAACCTCGCAGCATAGACTAGGCAAGACTAGACTGAAAACACACAGGCACAGAGTAGGCTAGACTGAAAACCTCCAGGCACAGAGTAGACCAGAATAAAAACCTCCAGGCTTAGGTTAGACTAGACTGAAAACCTCCAGGCACAGTCTAGACTAGACTACACAAAAGTCCTCCAAACACAGACTAGACTAGAGTAGACTAGGAACTTGCAGCCGCAGACTAGACGAGAGTAAAAAACCACCAGGGACAAACTCAAGGAGACTAAAAACCTCCAGGCACAGACTAGACGAGACTAAAAACCTCCAAGCACAGACTAGATGAGACTAAAAACCTCCAGGGACAGACTAGACGTGTCTAAAAACCTACAGGCACAGACTAGACTAGACAAAACATCTCCGGGCACAGACAGGACCAAAATAAAGACCTCCAGGCACAGACTAGACCAGAATAAAGACCTCCAGGCACAGACTAGACCAGAATAAAAACATCCAGGCACAGACTAGACCAGAATAAAAACCTCCAGGCACAGACTAGACCAGAATAAAAACCTCCAGGCACAGACTACTCATGTATAAAAACCTACAGGCACAGACTAGACGTGTCTAAAAACCTACAGGCACAGACTAGACTAGACAAAACATCTCCTGGCACAGACTGGACCAAAATAAAGACCTCCAGGCACAGACTAGACCAGAATAAAAACATCCAGGCACAGACTACAAAAGAATAAAAACCTCCAGGCACAGACTAGACCAGAATAAAAACCTCCAGGCACAGACTAGTCATGTATAAAAACCTCCAGGCACAGACTAGACGTGTCTAAAAACCTACAGGCACAGACTAGACTAGACAAAACATCTCCTGGCACAGACTGGACCAAAATAAAGACCTCCAGGCACAGACTAGACCAGAATAAAAAACTGCAGGCACAGACAAGACGTGTGTAAAATCTCCAGGAACAGACTAGACCAGAATAAAAACCTCCAGGCACAGACTTGACTTGACTAGACTAAAAACCTCCAGGCACAGATTAGATGAGACTAAAAAACCTCCGGGCACAAACTAGACATGTCTAAAAACCTCCAGGCACAGACTAGCCTAGACAAAATATCTCCTGGCACAGACTGGACCAGAATAAAGACCTCCAGGCACAGACTAGACCAGAATAAAAACCTCCAGGCACAGACTAGAAAAGAATAAATCCTCCAGGCACAGACTAGACCAGAATAAAAACCTCCAGGCACAAACAAGACATGTCTAAAACCTCCAGGAACAGACTAGACCAGAATAAAACCCTCCAGGCACAGACTTGATGAGACTGAAACCCCCCAGGCACAGACTAGATGAGACTAAAAACCTCAAGGCACAGACTAGACGTGTCTAAAAACCTACAGGCACAGACTAGCCTAAACAAAATATCTCCTGGCACAGACTAGACCAGAATAAAGACCTCCAGGCCCAGACTAGATGAGACTAAAAACTTCCAGGCACAGACTAGACCAGAATAAAACCCTCCAGGCACAGACTAGACCAGAATAAAAACCTCCAGGCACAGACTTGACTTGACTATACTAAAAACCTCCAGGCACAGACTAGATGAGACTAAAAAAATCCAGGCACTGACTAGATGAGACTAAAAACCTCCAGGCACAGACTAGATGAGACTAAAAACCTCCAGGCACAGACTAGACGTGTCTAGAAACCTACAGGCACAGACTAGACTAGACTTAAATCCTCCAGGCACAGACTTGAATACATTAAAAACATCCAGGAATAGACTAGACTAGAATAGAAACCTCCAGCCACAGACTAGTTTAGGATAAAAACCTCCACAAACACACTAGAATAGACTAAAAGTCTCCAGGCACTGACGAGACTAGACTAAAACCCACCAGGCACAGTCTACACCAGACTTAAAACATCCAGGCACAAACAAGACTGGAATGAAAACAAGCAGGCACACATTAGACTGGAATTAAAACCACCAGGAAAAGGCTAGACAAAACTAGACTTACAAAATCGAGACACAGACCAGACTAGACTGAACACCTTCAGGCACGGAATAGACTAGACTAGACTAGACTTAAAACCTCCCGGCATAGACTAGGCAAGACTAGACTGAAAACACACAGGCACAGAGAAGGCTAGACTGAAAACCTCCAGGCACAGAGTAGACGAGAATAAAAACCTCCAGGCTTAGGTTAGACTAGACTGAAAACCTCCAGGCACAGACTAGACTAGAATGAACACCTTCAGGCACGGTGTAGGCTAGCCTAGACTTAAAACCTCCAGGCACAGTCTAGACTAGACTATACAAAAATCCTCCAAGCACAGACTAGACTAGAGTAGACTAGGAACTTGCAGCCGCAGACTAGACGAGAGTAAAAACCACCAGGGACAAACTCAAGGAGACTAAAAACCTCCAGGCACAGACTAGACGAGACTAAAAACCTCCAAGCACAGACTAGATGAGACTAAAAACCTCCAGGGACAGACTAGACGTGTCTAAAAACCTACAGGCACAGACTAGACTAGACAAAACATCTCCGGGCACAGACAGGACCAAAATAAAGACCTCCAGGCACAGACTAGACCAGAATAAAAACCTCCAGGCACAGACTAGACCAGAATAAAAACATCCAGGCACAGACGAGACCAGAATAAAAACCTCCAGGCACAGACTAGACCAGAATAAAAACATCCAGGCACAGACTACTCATGTATAAAAACCTACAGGCACAGACTAGACGTGTCTAAAAACCTACAGGCACAGACTAGACTAGACAAAACATCTCCTGGCACAGACTGGACCAAAATAAAGACCTCCAGGCACAGACTAGACCAGAATAAAAACATCCAGGCACAGACTACAAAAGAATAAAAACCTCCAGGCACAGACTAGACCAGAATAAAAACCTCCAGGCACAGACTAGTCATGTATAAAAACCTCCAGGCACAGACTAGACGTGTCTAAAAACCTACAGGCACAGACTAGACTAGACAAAACATCTCCTGGCACAGACTGGACCAAAATAAAGACCTCCAGGCACAGACTAGACCAGAATAAAAAACTGCAGGCACAGACAAGACGTGTGTAAAATCTCCAGGAACAGACTAGACCAGAATAAAAACCTCCAGGCACAGACTTGACTTGACTAGACTAAAAACCTCCAGGCACAGATTAGATGAGACTAAAAAACCTCCGGGCACAAACTAGACATGTCTAAAAACCTCCAGGCACAGACTAGCCTAGACAAAATATCTCCTGGCACAGACTGGACCAGAATAAAGACCTCCAGGCACAGACTAGACCAGAATAAAAACCTCCAGGCACAGACTAGAAAAGAATAAATCCTCCAGGCACAGACTAGACCAGAATAAAAACCTCCAGGCACAAACAAGACATGTCTAAAACCTCCAGGAACAGACTAGACCAGAATAAAACCCTCCAGGCACAGACTTGATGAGACTGAAACCCCCCAGGCACAGACTAGATGAGACTAAAAACCTCCAGGCACAGAGTAGACGAGACTAAAAACCTCAAGGCACAGACTAGACGTGTCTAAAAACCTACAGGCACAGACTAGCCTAAACAAAATATCTCCTGGCACAGACTAGACCAGAATAAAGACCTCCAGGCCCAGACTAGATGAGACTAAAAACTTCCAGGCACAGACTAGACCAGAATAAAACCCTCCAGGCACAGACTAGACCAGAATAAAAACCTCCAGGCACAGACTTGACTTGACTATACTAAAAACCTCCAGGCACAGACTAGATGAGACTAAAAAAATCCAGGCACTGACTAGATGAGACTAAAAACCTCCAGGCACAGACTAGATGAGACTAAAAACCTCCAGGCACAGACTAGACGTGTCTAGAAACCTACAGGCACAGACTAGACTAGACTTAAATCCTCCAGGCACAGACTCGAATACATTAAAAACATCCAGGAATAGACTAGACTAGAATAGAAACCTCCAGCCACAGACTAGTTTAGGATAAAAACCTCCACAAACACACTAGAATAGACTAAAAGTCTCCAGGCACTGACGAGACTAGACTAAAACCCACCAGGCACAGTCTACACCAGACTTAAAACATCCAGGCACAAACAAGACTGGAATGAAAACAAGCAGGCACACATTAGACTGGAATTAAAACCACCAGGAAAAGGCTAGACAAAACTAGACTTACAAAATCGAGACACAGACCAGACTAGACTGAACACCTTCAGGCACGGAATAGACTAGACTAGACTAGACTTAAAACCTCCCGGCATAGACTAGGCAAGACTAGACTGAAAACACACAGGCACAGAGAAGGCTAGACTGAAAACCTCCAGGCACAGAGTAGACGAGAATAAAAACCTCCAGGCTTAGGTTAGACTAGACTGAAAACCTCCAGGCACAGACTAGACTAGAATGAACACCTTCAGGCACGGTGTAGGCTAGCCTAGACTTAAAACCTCCAGGCACAGTCTAGACTAGACTATACAAAAATCCTCCAAGCACAGACTAGACTAGAGTAGACTAGGAACTTGCAGCCGCAGACTAGATGAGAGTAAAAACCACCAGGGACAAACTCAAGGAGACTAAAAACCTCCAGGCACAGACTAGACGAGACTAAAAACGTCCAAGCACAGACTAGATGAGACTAAAAACCTCCAGGGACAGACTAGACGTGTCTAAAAACCTACAGGCACAGACTAGACTAGACAAAACATCTCCTGGCACAGACTGGACCAAAATAAAGACCTCCAGGCACAGACTAGACCAGAATAAAAACCTCCAGGCACAGACTAGACCAGAATAAAAACATCCAGGCACAGACTAGACCAGAATAAAAACCTCCAGGCACAGACTAGACCAGAATAAAAACATCCAGGCACAGACTACTCATGTATAAAAACCTACAGGCACAGACTAGACGTGTCTAAAAACCTACAGGCACAGACTAGACTAGACAAAATATCTCCTGGCACAGACTGGACCAAAATAAAGACCTCCAGGCACAGACTAAAAAAGAATAAAAACCTCCAGGCACAGACTACTCATGTATAAAAACCTACAGGCACAGACTAGACGTGTCTAAAAACCTACAGGCACAGACTAGACAAAACATCTCCTGGCACAGACTGGACCAAAATAAAGACCTCCAGGCACAGACTAGACCAGAATAAAAAACTGCAGGCACAGACAAGACATGTGTAAAACCTCCAGGAACAGACTAGACCAGAATAAAAACCTCCAGGCACAGACTTGACTTGACTAGACTAAAAACCTCCAGGCACAGATTAGATGAGACTAAAAAACCTCCGGGCACAAACTAGACATGTCTAAAAACCTCCAGGCACAGACTAGCCTAGACAAAATATCTCCTGGCACAGACTGGACCAGAATAAAGACCTCCAGGCACAGACTGGACCAGAATAAAAACCTCCAGGCACAGACTAGACCAGAATAAAGACCTCCAGGCACAGACTAGAAAAGAATAAATCCTCCAGGCACAGACTAGACCAGAATAAAAACCTCCAGGCACAAACAAGACATGTCTAAAACCATCAGGAACAGACTAGACCAGAATAAAACCCTCCAGGCACAGACTTGATGAGACTGAAACCCCCCAGGCACAGACTAGATGAGACTGAAAACCTCCAGGCACAGAGTAGACGAGACTAAAAACCTCAAGGCACAGACTAGACGTGTCTAAAAACCTACAGGCACAGACTAGCCTAAACAAAATATCTCCTGGCACAGACAAGACCAGAATAAAGACCTCCAGGCCCAAACTAGATGAGACTAAAAACTTCCAGGCACAGACTAGACCAGAATAAAACCCTCCAGGCACAGACTAGACCAGAATAAAAACCTCCAGGCACAGACTTGACTTGACTATACTAAAAACCTCCAGGCACAGACTAGATGAGACTAAAAAAATCCAGGCACTGACTAGATGAGACTAAAAACCTCCAGGCACAGACTAGATGAGACTAAAAACCTCCAGGCACAGACTAGACGTGTCTAGAAACCTACAGGCACAGACTAGACTAGACTTAAATCCTCCAGGCACAGACTTGAATACATTAAAAACATCCAGGAATAGACTAGACTAGAATAGAAACCTCCAGCCACAGACTAGTTTAGGATAAAAACCTCCACAAACACACTAGAATAGACTAAAAGTCTCCAGGCACTGACGAGACTAGACTAAAACCCACCAGGCACAGTCTACACCAGACTTAAAACATCCAGGAACAAACAAGACTGGAATGAAAACAAGCAGGCACACATTAGACTGGAATTAAAACCACCAGGAAAAGGCTAGACAAAACTAGACTTACAAAATCGAGACACAGACCAGACTAGACTGAACACCTTCAGGCATGGAATAGACTAGACTAGACTAGACTTAAAACCTCCCAGCATAGACTAGGCAAGACTAGACTGAAAACACACAGGCACAGAGTAGGCTAGACTGAAAACCTCCAGGCACAGAGTAGACCAGAATAAAAACCTCCAGGCTTAGGTTAGACTAGACTGAAAACCTCCAGGCACAGTCTAGACTAGACTAGACTACACAAAAGTCCTCCAAACACAGACTAGACTAGAGTAGACTAGGAACTTGCAGCCGCAGACTAGACGAGAGTAAAAACCACCAGGGACAAACTCAAGGAGACTAAAAACCTCCAGGCACAGACTAGACGAGACTAAAAACCTCCAAGCACAGACTAGATGAGACTAAAAACCTCCAGGGACAGACTAGACGTGTCTAAAAACCTACAGGCACAGACTAGACTAGACAAAACATCTCCAGGCACAGACAGGACCAAAATAAAGACCTCCAGGCACAGACTAGACCAGAATAAAAACCTCCAGGCACAGACTAGACCAGAATAAAAACATCCAGGCACAGACTAGACCAGAATAAAAACCTCCAGGCACAGACTAGACCAGAATAAAAACCTCCAGGCACAGACTACTCATGTATAAATACCTACAGGCACAGACTAGACTAGACAAAACATCTCCTGGCACAGACTGGACCAAAATAAAGACCTCCAGGCACAGACTAGACCAGAATAAAAACATCCAGGCACAGACTACAAAAGAATAAAAACCTCCAGGCACAGACTAGACCAGAATAAAAACCTCCAGGCACAGACTAGTCATGTATAAAAACCTCCAGGCACAGACTAGACGTGTCTAAAAACCTACAGGCACAGACTAGACTAGACAAAACATCTCCTGGCACAGACTGGACCAAAATAAAGACCTCCAGGCACAGACTAGACCAGAATAAAAAACTGCAGGCACAGACAAGACGTGTGTAAAACCTCCAGGAACAGACTAGACCAGAATAAAAACCTCCAGGCACAGACTTGACTTGACTAGACTAAAAACCTCCAGGCACAGATTAGATGAGACTAAAAAACCTCCGGGCACAAACTAGACATGTCTAAAAACCTCCAGGCACAGACTAGCCTAGACAAAATATCTCCTGGCACAGACTGGACCAGAATAAAGACCTCCAGGCACAGACTAGACCAGAATAAAAACCTCCAGGCACAGACTAGACCAGAATAAAGACCTCCAGGCACAGACTAGAAAAGAATAAATCCTCCAGGCACAGACTAGACCAGAATAAAAACCTCCAGGCACAAACAAGACATGTCTAAAACCTCCAGGAACAGACTAGACCAGAATAAAACCCTCCAGGCACAGACTTGATGAGACTGAAACCCCCCAGGCACAGACTAGATGAGACTGAAAACCTCCAGGCACAGAGTAGACGAGACTAAAAACCTCAAGGCACAGACTAGACGTGTCTAAAAACCTACAGGCACAGACTAGCCTAAACAAAATATCTCCTGGCACAGACAAGACCAGAATAAAGACCTCCAGGCCCAAACTAGATGAGACTAAAAACTTCCAGGCACAGACTAGACCAGAATAAAACCCTCCAGGCACAGACTAGACCAGAATAAAAACCTCCAGGCACAGACTTGACTTGACTATACTAAAAACCTCCAGGCACAGACTAGATGAGACTAAAAAAATCCAGGCACTGACTAGATGAGACTAAAAACCTCCAGGCACAGACTAGATGAGACTAAAAACCTCCAGGCACAGACTAGACGTGTCTAGAAACCTACAGGCACAGACTAGACTAGACTTAAATCCTCCAGGCACAGACTTGAATACATTAAAAACATCCAGGAATAGACTAGACTAGAATAGAAACCTCCAGCCACAGACTAGTTTAGGATAAAAACCTCCACAAACACACTAGAATAGACTAAAAGTCTCCAGGCACTGACGAGACTAGACTAAAACCCACCAGGCACAGTCTACACCAGACTTAAAACATCCAGGAACAAACAAGACTGGAATGAAAACAAGCAGGCACACATTAGACTGGAATTAAAACCACCAGGAAAAGGCTAGACAAAACTAGACTTACAAAATCGAGACACAGACCAGACTAGACTGAACACCTTCAGGCACGGAATAGACTAGACTAGACTAGACTTAAAACCTCCCAGCATAGACTAGGCAAGACTAGACTGAAAACACACAGGCACAGAGTAGGCTAGACTGAAAACCTCCAGGCACAGAGTAGACGAGAATAAAAACCTCCAGGCTTAGGTTAGACTAGACTGAAAACCTCCAGGCACAGTCTAGACTAGACTACACAAAAGTCCTCCAAACACAGACTAGACTAGAGTAGACTAGGAACTTGCAGCCGCAGACTAGACGAGAGTAAAAACCACCAGGGACAAACTCAAGGAGACTAAAAACCTCCAGGCACAGACTAGACGAGACTAAAAACCTCCAAGCACAGACTAGATGAGACTAAAAACCTCCAGGGACAGACTAGACGTGTCTAAAAACCTACAGGCACAGACTAGACTAGACAAAACATCTCCGGGCACAGACAGGACCAAAATAAAGACCTCCAGGCACAGACTAGACCAGAATAAAAACCTCCAGGCACAGACTAGACCAGAATAAAAACATCCAGGCACAGACGAGACCAGAATAAAAACCTCCAGGCACAGACTAGACCAGAATAAAAACATCCAGGCACAGACTACTCATGTATAAAAACCTACAGGCACAGACTAGACGTGTCTAAAAACCTACAGGCACAGACTAGACTAGACAAAACATCTCCTGGCACAGACTGGACCAAAATAAAGACCTCCAGGCACAGACTTGACCAGAATAAAAACATCCAGGCACAGACTACAAAAGAATAAAAACCTCCAGGCACAGACTAGACCAGAATAAAAACCTCCAGGCACAGACTAGTCATGTATAAAAACCTACAGGCACAGACTAGACGTGTCTAAAAACCTACAGGCACAGACTAGACTAGACAAAACATCTCCTGGCACAGACTGGACCAAAATAAAGACCTCCAGGCACAGACTAGACCAGAATAAAAAACTGCAGGCACAGACAAGACGTGTGTAAAATCTCCAGGAACAGACTAGACCAGAATAAAAACCTCCAGGCACAGACTTGACTTGACTAGACTAAAAACCTCCAGGCACAGATTAGATGAGACTAAAAAACCTCCGGGCACAAACTAGACATGTCTAAAAACCTCCAGGCACAGACTAGCCTAGACAAAATATCTCCTGGCACAGACTGGACCAGAATAAAGACCTCCAGGCACAGACTAGACCAGAATAAAAACCTCCAGGCACAGACTAGAAAAGAATAAATCCTCCAGGCACAGACTAGACCAGAATAAAAACCTCCAGGCACAAACAAGACATGTCTAAAACCTCCAGGAACAGACTAGACCAGAATAAAACCCTCCAGGCACAGACTTGATGAGACTGAAACCCCCCAGGCACAGACTAGATGAGACTAAAAACCTCCAGGCACAGAGTAGACGAGACTAAAAACCTCAAGGCACAGACTAGACGTGTCTAAAAACCTACAGGCACAGACTAGCCTAAACAAAATATCTCCTGGCACAGACTAGACCAGAATAAAGACCTCCAGGCCCAGACTAGATGAGACTAAAAACTTCCAGGCACAGACTAGACCAGAATAAAACCCTCCAGGCACAGACTAGACCAGAATAAAAACCTCCAGGCACAGACTTGACTTGACTATACTAAAAACCTCCAGGCACAGACTAGATGAGACTAAAAAAATCCAGGCACTGACTAGATGAGACTAAAAACCTCCAGGCACAGACTAGATGAGACTAAAAACCTCCAGGCACAGACTAGACGTGTCTAGAAACCTACAGGCACAGACTAGACTAGACTTAAATCCTCCAGGCACAGACTCGAATACATTAAAAACATCCAGGAATAGACTAGACTAGAATAGAAACCTCCAGCCACAGACTAGTTTAGGATAAAAACCTCCACAAACACACTAGAATAGACTAAAAGTCTCCAGGCACTGACGAGACTAGACTAAAACCCACCAGGCACAGTCTACACCAGACTTAAAACATCCAGGCACAAACAAGACTGGAATGAAAACAAGCAGGCACACATTAGACTGGAATTAAAACCACCAGGAAAAGGCTAGACAAAACTAGACTTACAAAATCGAGACACAGACCAGACTAGACTGAACACCTTCAGGCACGGAATAGACTAGACTAGACTAGACTTAAAACCTCCCGGCATAGACTAGGCAAGACTAGACTGAAAACACACAGGCACAGAGAAGGCTAGACTGAAAACCTCCAGGCACAGAGTAGACGAGAATAAAAACCTCCAGGCTTAGGTTAGACTAGACTGAAAACCTCCAGGCACAGTCTAGACTAGACTACACAAAAGTCCTCCAAACACAGACTAGACTAGAGTAGACTAGGAACTTGCAGCCGCAGACTAGACGAGAGTAAAAACCACCAGGGACAAACTCAAGGAGACTAAAAACCTCCAGGCACAGACTAGACGAGACTAAAAACCTCCAAGCACAGACTAGATGAGACTAAAAACCTCCAGGGACAGACTAGACGTGTCTAAAAACCTACAGGCACAGACTAGACTAGACAAAACATCTCCGGGCACAGACAGGACCAAAATAAAGACCTCCAGGCACAGACTAGACCAGAATAAAAACCTCCAGGCACAGACTAGACCAGAATAAAAACATCCAGGCACAGACGAGACCAGAATAAAAACCTCCAGGCACAGACTAGACCAGAATAAAAACATCCAGGCACAGACTACTCATGTATAAAAACCTACAGGCACAGACTAGACGTGTCTAAAAACCTACAGGCACAGACTAGACTAGACAAAACATCTCCTGGCACAGACTGGACCAAAATAAAGACCTCCAGGCACAGACTTGACCAGAATAAAAACATCCAGGCACAGACTACAAAAGAATAAAAACCTCCAGGCACAGACTAGACCAGAATAAAAACCTCCAGGCACAGACTAGTCATGTATAAAAACCTACAGGCACAGACTAGACGTGTCTAAAAACCTACAGGCACAGACTAGACTAGACAAAACATCTCCTGGCACAGACTGGACCAAAATAAAGACCTCCAGGCACAGACTAGACCAGAATAAAAAACTGCAGGCACAGACAAGACGTGTGTAAAATCTCCAGGAACAGACTAGACCAGAATAAAAACCTCCAGGCACAGACTTGACTTGACTAGACTAAAAACCTCCAGGCACAGATTAGATGAGACTAAAAAACCTCCGGGCACAAACTAGACATGTCTAAAAACCTCCAGGCACAGACTAGCCTAGACAAAATATCTCCTGGCACAGACTGGACCAGAATAAAGACCTCCAGGCACAGACTAGACCAGAATAAAAACCTCCAGGCACAGACTAGAAAAGAATAAATCCTCCAGGCACAGACTAGACCAGAATAAAAACCTCCAGGCACAAACAAGACATGTCTAAAACCTCCAGGAACAGACTAGACCAGAATAAAACCCTCCAGGCACAGACTTGATGAGACTGAAACCCCCCAGGCACAGACTAGATGAGACTAAAAACCTCCAGGCACAGAGTAGACGAGACTAAAAACCTCAAGGCACAGACTAGACGTGTCTAAAAACCTACAGGCACAGACTAGCCTAAACAAAATATCTCCTGGCACAGACTAGACCAGAATAAAGACCTCCAGGCCCAGACTAGATGAGACTAAAAACTTCCAGGCACAGACTAGACCAGAATAAAACCCTCCAGGCACAGACTAGACCAGAATAAAAACCTCCAGGCACAGACTTGACTTGACTATACTAAAAACCTCCAGGCACAGACTAGATGAGACTAAAAAAATCCAGGCACTGACTAGATGAGACTAAAAACCTCCAGGCACAGACTAGATGAGACTAAAAACCTCCAGGCACAGACTAGACGTGTCTAGAAACCTACAGGCACAGACTAGACTAGACTTAAATCCTCCAGGCACAGACTCGAATACATTAAAAACATCCAGGAATAGACTAGACTAGAATAGAAACCTCCAGCCACAGACTAGTTTAGGATAAAAACCTCCACAAACACACTAGAATAGACTAAAAGTCTCCAGGCACTGACGAGACTAGACTAAAACCCACCAGGCACAGTCTACACCAGACTTAAAACATCCAGGCACAAACAAGACTGGAATGAAAACAAGCAGGCACACATTAGACTGGAATTAAAACCACCAGGAAAAGGCTAGACAAAACTAGACTTACAAAATCGAGACACAGACCAGACTAGACTGAACACCTTCAGGCACGGAATAGACTAGACTAGACTAGACTTAAAACCTCCCGGCATAGACTAGGCAAGACTAGACTGAAAACACACAGGCACAGAGAAGGCTAGACTGAAAACCTCCAGGCACAGAGTAGACGAGAATAAAAACCTCCAGGCTTAGGTTAGACTAGACTGAAAACCTCCAGGCACAGACTAGACTAGAATGAACACCTTCAGGCACGGTGTAGGCTAGCCTAGACTTAAAACCTCCAGGCACAGTCTAGACTAGACTATACAAAAATCCTCCAAGCACAGACTAGACTAGAGTAGACTAGGAACTTGCAGCCGCAGACTAGATGAGAGTAAAAACCACCAGGGACAAACTCAAGGAGACTAAAAACCTCCAGGCACAGACTAGACGAGACTAAAAACGTCCAAGCACAGACTAGATGAGACTAAAAACCTCCAGGGACAGACTAGACGTGTCTAAAAACCTACAGGCACAGACTAGACTAGACAAAACATCTCCTGGCACAGACTGGACCAAAATAAAGACCTCCAGGCACAGACTAGACCAGAATAAAAACCTCCAGGCACAGACTAGACCAGAATAAAAACATCCAGGCACAGACTAGACCAGAATAAAAACCTCCAGGCACAGACTAGACCAGAATAAAAACATCCAGGCACAGACTACTCATGTATAAAAACCTACAGGCACAGACTAGACGTGTCTAAAAACCTACAGGCACAGACTAGACTAGACAAAATATCTCCTGGCACAGACTGGACCAAAATAAAGACCTCCAGGCACAGACTAAAAAAGAATAAAAACCTCCAGGCACAGACTACTCATGTATAAAAACCTACAGGCACAGACTAGACGTGTCTAAAAACCTACAGGCACAGACTAGACAAAACATCTCCTGGCACAGACTGGACCAAAATAAAGACCTCCAGGCACAGACTAGACCAGAATAAAAAACTGCAGGCACAGACAAGACATGTGTAAAACCTCCAGGAACAGACTAGACCAGAATAAAAACCTCCAGGCACAGACTTGACTTGACTAGACTAAAAACCTCCAGGCACAGATTAGATGAGACTAAAAAACCTCCGGGCACAAACTAGACATGTCTAAAAACCTCCAGGCACAGACTAGCCTAGACAAAATATCTCCTGGCACAGACTGGACCAGAATAAAGACCTCCAGGCACAGACTAGACCAGAATAAAAACCTCCAGGCACAGACTAGACCAGAATAAAGACCTCCAGGCACAGACTAGAAAAGAATAAATCCTCCAGGCACAGACTAGACCAGAATAAAAACCTCCAGGCACAAACAAGACATGTCTAAAACCATCAGGAACAGACTAGACCAGAATAAAACCCTCCAGGCACAGACTTGATGAGACTGAAACCCCCCAGGCACAGACTAGATGAGACTGAAAACCTCCAGGCACAGAGTAGACGAGACTAAAAACCTCAAGGCACAGACTAGACGTGTCTAAAAACCTACAGGCACAGACTAGCCTAAACAAAATATCTCCTGGCACAGACAAGACCAGAATAAAGACCTCCAGGCCCAAACTAGATGAGACTAAAAACTTCCAGGCACAGACTAGACCAGAATAAAACCCTCCAGGCACAGACTAGACCAGAATAAAAACCTCCAGGCACAGACTTGACTTGACTATACTAAAAACCTCCAGGCACAGACTAGATGAGACTAAAAAAATCCAGGCACTGACTAGATGAGACTAAAAACCTCCAGGCACAGACTAGATGAGACTAAAAACCTCCAGGCACAGACTAGACGTGTCTAGAAACCTACAGGCACAGACTAGACTAGACTTAAATCCTCCAGGCACAGACTTGAATACATTAAAAACATCCAGGAATAGACTAGACTAGAATAGAAACCTCCAGCCACAGACTAGTTTAGGATAAAAACCTCCACAAACACACTAGAATAGACTAAAAGTCTCCAGGCACTGACGAGACTAGACTAAAACCCACCAGGCACAGTCTACACCAGACTTAAAACATCCAGGAACAAACAAGACTGGAATGAAAACAAGCAGGCACACATTAGACTGGAATTAAAACCACCAGGAAAAGGCTAGACAAAACTAGACTTACAAAATCGAGACACAGACCAGACTAGACTGAACACCTTCAGGCATGGAATAGACTAGACTAGACTAGACTTAAAACCTCCCAGCATAGACTAGGCAAGACTAGACTGAAAACACACAGGCACAGAGTAGGCTAGACTGAAAACCTCCAGGCACAGAGTAGACCAGAATAAAAACCTCCAGGCTTAGGTTAGACTAGACTGAAAACCTCCAGGCACAGTCTAGACTAGACTAGACTACACAAAAGTCCTCCAAACACAGACTAGACTAGAGTAGACTAGGAACTTGCAGCCGCAGACTAGACGAGAGTAAAAACCACCAGGGACAAACTCAAGGAGACTAAAAACCTCCAGGCACAGACTAGACGAGACTAAAAACCTCCAAGCACAGACTAGATGAGACTAAAAACCTCCAGGGACAGACTAGACGTGTCTAAAAACCTACAGGCACAGACTAGACTAGACAAAACATCTCCAGGCACAGACAGGACCAAAATAAAGACCTCCAGGCACAGACTAGACCAGAATAAAAACCTCCAGGCACAGACTAGACCAGAATAAAAACATCCAGGCACAGACTAGACCAGAATAAAAACCTCCAGGCACAGACTAGACCAGAATAAAAACCTCCAGGCACAGACTACTCATGTATAAAAACCTACAGGCACAGACTAGACGTGTCTAAAAACCTACAGGCACAGACTAGACTAGACAAAACATCTCCTGGCACAGACTGGACCAAAATAAAGACCTCCAGGCACAGACTAGACCAGAATAAAAACATCCAGGCACAGACTACAAAAGAATAAAAACCTCCAGGCACAGACTAGACCAGAATAAAAACCTCCAGGCACAGACTAGTCATGTATAAAAACCTCCAGGCACAGACTAGACGTGTCTAAAAACCTACAGGCACAGACTAGACTAGACAAAACATCTCCTGGCACAGACTGGACCAAAATAAAGACCTCCAGGCACAGACTAGACCAGAATAAAAAACTGCAGGCACAGACAAGACGTGTGTAAAACCTCCAGGAACAGACTAGACCAGAATAAAAACCTCCAGGCACAGACTTGACTTGACTAGACTAAAAACCTCCAGGCACAGATTAGATGAGACTAAAAAACCTCCGGGCACAAACTAGACATGTCTAAAAACCTCCAGGCACAGACTAGCCTAGACAAAATATCTCCTGGCACAGACTGGACCAGAATAAAGACCTCCAGGCACAGACTAGACCAGAATAAAAACCTCCAGGCACAGACTAGACCAGAATAAAGACCTCCAGGCACAGACTAGAAAAGAATAAATCCTCCAGGCACAGACTAGACCAGAATAAAAACCTCCAGGCACAAACAAGACATGTCTAAAACCTCCAGGAACAGACTAGACCAGAATAAAACCCTCCAGGCACAGACTTGATGAGACTGAAACCCCCCAGGCACAGACTAGATGAGACTGAAAACCTCCAGGCACAGAGTAGACGAGACTAAAAACCTCAAGGCACAGACTAGACGTGTCTAAAAACCTACAGGCACAGACTAGCCTAAACAAAATATCTCCTGGCACAGACAAGACCAGAATAAAGACCTCCAGGCCCAAACTAGATGAGACTAAAAACTTCCAGGCACAGACTAGACCAGAATAAAACCCTCCAGGCACAGACTAGACCAGAATAAAAACCTCCAGGCACAGACTTGACTTGACTATACTAAAAACCTCCAGGCACAGACTAGATGAGACTAAAAAAATCCAGGCACTGACTAGATGAGACTAAAAACCTCCAGGCACAGACTAGATGAGACTAAAAACCTCCAGGCACAGACTAGACGTGTCTAGAAACCTACAGGCACAGACTAGACTAGACTTAAATCCTCCAGGCACAGACTTGAATACATTAAAAACATCCAGGAATAGACTAGACTAGAATAGAAACCTCCAGCCACAGACTAGTTTAGGATAAAAACCTCCACAAACACACTAGAATAGACTAAAAGTCTCCAGGCACTGACGAGACTAGACTAAAACCCACCAGGCACAGTCTACACCAGACTTAAAACATCCAGGAACAAACAAGACTGGAATGAAAACAAGCAGGCACACATTAGACTGGAATTAAAACCACCAGGAAAAGGCTAGACAAAACTAGACTTACAAAATCGAGACACAGACCAGACTAGACTGAACACCTTCAGGCACGGAATAGACTAGACTAGACTAGACTTAAAACCTCCCAGCATAGACTAGGCAAGACTAGACTGAAAACACACAGGCACAGAGTAGGCTAGACTGAAAACCTCCAGGCACAGAGTAGACGAGAATAAAAACCTCCAGGCTTAGGTTAGACTAGACTGAAAACCTCCAGGCACAGTCTAGACTAGACTACACAAAAGTCCTCCAAACACAGACTAGACTAGAGTAGACTAGGAACTTGCAGCCGCAGACTAGACGAGAGTAAAAACCACCAGGGACAAACTCAAGGAGACTAAAAACCTCCAGGCACAGACTAGACGAGACTAAAAACCTCCAAGCACAGACTAGATGAGACTAAAAACCTCCAGGGACAGACTAGACGTGTCTAAAAACCTACAGGCACAGACTAGACTAGACAAAACATCTCCGGGCACAGACAGGACCAAAATAAAGACCTCCAGGCACAGACTAGACCAGAATAAAAACCTCCAGGCACAGACTAGACCAGAATAAAAACATCCAGGCACAGACTAGACCAGAATAAAAACCTCCAGGCACAGACTAGACCAGAATAAAAACCTCCAGGCACAGACTACTCATGTATAAAAACCTACAGGCACAGACTAGACGTGTCTAAAAACCTACAGGCACAGACTAGACTAGACAAAACATCTCCTGGCACAGACTGGACCAAAATAAAGACCTCCAGGCACAGACTAGACCAGAATAAAAACATCCAGGCACAGACTACAAAAGAATAAAAACCTCCAGGCACAGACTAGACCAGAATAAAAACCTCCAGGCACAGACTAGTCATGTATAAAAACCTACAGGCACAGACTAGACGTGTCTAAAAACCTACAGGCACAGACTAGACTAGACAAAACATCTCCTGGCACAGACTGGACCAAAATAAAGACCTCCAGGCACAGACTAGACCAGAATAAAAAACTGCAGGCACAGACAAGACGTGTGTAAAACCTCCAGGAACAGACTAGACCAGAATAAAAACCTCCAGGCACAGACTTGACTTGACTAGACTAAAAACCTCCAGGCACAGATTAGATGAGACTAAAAAACCTCCGGGCACAAACTAGACATGTCTAAAAACCTCCAGGCACAGACTAGCCTAGACAAAATATCTCCTGGCACAGACTGGACCAGAATAAAGACCTCCAGGCACAGACTAGACCAGAATAAAAACCTCCAGGCACAGACTAGAAAAGAATAAATCCTCCAGGCACAGACTAGACCAGAATAAAAACCTCCAGGCACAAACAAGACATGTCTAAAACCTCCAGGAACAGACTAGACCAGAATAAAACCCTCCAGGCACAGACTTGATGAGACTGAAACCCCCCAGGCACAGACTAGATGAGACTAAAAACCTCCAGGCACAGAGTAGACGAGACTAAAAACCTCAAGGCACAGACTAGACGTGTCTAAAAACCTACAGGCACAGACTAGCCTAAACAAAATATCTCCTGGCACAGACTAGACCAGAATAAAGACCTCCAGGCCCAGACTAGATGAGACTAAAAACTTCCAGGCACAGACTAGACCAGAATAAAACCCTCCAGGCACAGACTAGACCAGAATAAAAACCTCCAGGCACAGACTTGACTTGACTATACTAAAAACCTCCAGGCACAGACTAGATGAGACTAAAAAAATCCAGGCACTGACTAGATGAGACTAAAAACCTCCAGGCACAGACTAGATGAGACTAAAAACCTCCAGGCACAGACTAGACGTGTCTAGAAACCTACAGGCACAGACTAGACTAGACTTAAATCCTCCAGGCACAGACTTGAATACATTAAAAACATCCAGGAATAGACTAGACTAGAATAGAAACCTCCAGCCACAGACTAGTTTAGGATAAAAACCTCCACAAACACACTAGAATAGACTAAAAGTCTCCAGGCACTGACGAGACTAGACTAAAACCCACCAGGCACAGTCTACACCAGACTTAAAACATCCAGGCACAAACAAGACTGGAATGAAAACAAGCAGGCACACATTAGACTGGAATTAAAACCACCAGGAAAAGGCTAGACAAAACTAGACTTACAAAATCGAGACACAGACCAGACTAGACTGAACACCTTCAGGCACGGAATAGACTAGACTAGACTAGACTTAAAACCTCCCGGCATAGACTAGGCAAGACTAGACTGAAAACACACAGGCACAGAGAAGGCTAGACTGAAAACCTCCAGGCACAGAGTAGACGAGAATAAAAACCTCCAGGCTTAGGTTAGACTAGACTGAAAACCTCCAGGCACAGACTAGACTAGAATGAACACCTTCAGGCACGGTGTAGGCTAGCCTAGACTTAAAACCTCCAGGCACAGTCTAGACTAGACTATACAAAAATCCTCCAAGCACAGACTAGACTAGAGTAGACTAGGAACTTGCAGCCGCAGACTAGACGAGAGTAAAAACCACCAGGGACAAACTCAAGGAGACTAAAAACCTCCAGGCACAGACTAGACGAGACTAAAAACCTCCAAGCACAGACTAGATGAGACTAAAAACCTCCAGGGACAGACTAGACGTGTCTAAAAACCTACAGGCACAGACTAGACTAGACAAAACATCTCCGGGCACAGACAGGACCAAAATAAAGACCTCCAGGCACAGACTAGACCAGAATAAAAACCTCCAGGCACAGACTAGACCAGAATAAAAAGATCCAGGCACAGACTACAAAAGAATAAAAACCTCCAGGCACAGACTAGACCAGAATAAAAACATCCAGGCACAGACTACTCATGTATAAAAACCTCCAGGCACAGACTAGACGTGTCTAAAAACCTACAGGCACAGACTAGACTAGACAAAATATCTCCTGGCACAGACTGGACCAAAATAAAGACCTCCAGGCACAGACTAAACCAGAATAAAAACCTCCAGGCACAGACTACTCATGTATAAAAACCTACAGGCACAGACTAGACGTGTCTAAAAACCTACAGGCACAGACTAGACAAAACATCTCCTGGCACAGACTGGACCAAAATAAAGACCTCCAGGCACAGACTAGACCAGAATAAAAACATCCAGGCACAGACTACAAAAGAATAAAAACCTCCAGGCACAGACTAGACCAGAATAAAAACCTCCAGGCACAGACTAGTCATGTATAAAAACCTACAGGCACAGACTAGACGTGTCTAAAAACCTACAGGCACAGACTAGACTAGACAAAACATCTCCTGGCACAGACTGGACCAAAATAAAGACCTCCAGGCACAGACTAGACCAGAATAAAAAACTGCAGGCACAGACAAGACGTGTGTAAAACCTCCAGGAACAGACTAGACCAGAATAAAAACCTCCAGGCACAGACTTGACTTGACTAGACTAAAAACCTCCAGGCACAGATTAGACGAGACTAAAAAACCTCCGGGCACAAACTAGACATGTCTAAAAACCTCCAGGCACAGACTAGCCTAGACAAAATATCTCCTGGCACAGACTGGACCAGAATAAAGACCTCCAGGCACAGACTAGACCAGAATAAAAACCTCCAGGCACAGACTAGACCAGAATAAAGACCTCCAGGCACAGACTAGAAAAGAATAAATCCTCCAGGCACAGACTAGACCAGAATAAAAACCTCCAGGCACAAACAAGACATGTCTAAAACCATCAGGAACAGACTAGACCAGAATAAAACCCTCCAGGCACAGACTTGATGAGACTGAAACCCCCCAGGCACAGACTAGATGAGACTGAAAACCTCCAGGCACAGAGTAGACGAGACTAAAAACCTCAAGGCACAGACTAGACGTGTCTAAAAACCTACAGGCACAGACTAGCCTAAACAAAATATCTCCTGGCACAGACAAGACCAGAATAAAGACCTCCAGGCCCAAACTAGATGAGACTAAAAACTTCCAGGCACAGACTAGACCAGAATAAAACCCTCCAGGCACAGACTAGACCAGAATAAAAACCTCCAGGCACAGACTTGACTTGACTATACTAAAAACCTCCAGGCACAGACTAGATGAGACTAAAAAAATGCAGGCACTGACTAGATGAGACTAAAAACCTCCAGGCACAGACTAGATGAGACTAAAAACCTCCAGGCACAGACTAGACGTGTCTAGAAACCTACAGGCACAGACTAGACTAGACTTAAATCCTCCAGGCACAGACTTGAATACATTAAAAACATCCAGGAATAGACTAGACTAGAATAGAAACCTCCAGCCACAGACTAGTTTAGGATAAAAACCTCCACAAACACACTAGAATAGACTAAAAGTCTCCAGGCACTGACGAGACTAGACTAAAACCCACCAGGCACAGTCTACACCAGACTTAAAACATCCAGGAACAAACAAGACTGGAATGAAAACAAGCAGGCACACATTAGACTGGAATTAAAACCACCAGGAAAAGGCTAGACAAAACTAGACTTACAAAATCGAGACACAGACCAGACTAGACTGAACACCTTCAGGCACGGAATAGACTAGACTAGACTAGACTTAAAACCTCCCAGCATAGACTAGGCAAGACTAGACTGAAAACACACAGGCACAGAGTAGGCTAGACTGAAAACCTCCAGGCACAGAGTAGACCAGAATAAAAACCTCCAGGCTTAGGTTAGACTAGACTGAAAACCTCCAGGCACAGTCTAGACTAGACTACACAAAAGTCCTCCAAACACAGACTAGACTAGAGTAGACTAGGAACTTGCAGCCGCAGACTAGACGAGAGTAAAAACCACCAGGGACAAACTCAAGGAGACTAAAAACCTCCAGGCACAGACTAGACGAGACTAAAAACCTCCAAGCACAGACTAGATGAGACTAAAAACCTCCAGGGACAGACTAGACGTGTCTAAAAACCTACAGGCACAGACTAGACTAGACAAAACATCTCCGGGCACAGACAGGACCAAAATAAAGACCTCCAGGCATAGACTAGACCAGAATAAAAACCTCCAGGCACAGACTAGACCAGAATAAAAACATCCAGGCACAGACTAGACCAGAATAAAAACCTCCAGGCACAGACTAGACCAGAATAAAAACCTCCAGGCACAGACTACTCATGTATAAAAACCTACAGGCACAGACTAGACGTGTCTAAAAACCTACAGGCACAGACTAGACTAGACAAAACATCTCCTGGCACAGACTGGACCAAAATAAAGACCTCCAGGCACAGACTAGACCAGAATAAAAACATCCAGGCACAGACTACAAAAGAATAAAAACCTCCAGGCACAGACTAGACCAGAATAAAAACCTCCAGGCACAGACTAGTCATGTATAAAAACCTCCAGGCACAGACTAGACGTGTCTAAAAACCTACAGGCACAGACTAGACTAGACAAAACATCTCCTGGCAGAGACTGGACCAAAATAAAGACCTCCAGGCACAGACTAGACCAGAATAAAAAACTGCAGGCACAGACAAGACGTGTGTAAAACCTCCAGGAACAGACTAGACCAGAATAAAAACCTCCAGGCACAGACTTGACTTGACTAGACTAAAAACCTCCAGGCACAGATTAGATGAGACTAAAAAACCTCCGGGCACAAACTAGACATGTCTAAAAACCTCCAGGCACAGACTAGCCTAGACAAAATATCTCCTGGCACAGACTGGACCAGAATAAAGACCTCCAGGCACAGACTAGACCAGAATAAAAACCTCCAGGCACAGACTAGAAAAGAATAAATCCTCCAGGCACAGACTAGACCAGAATAAAAACCTCCAGGCACAAACAAGACATGTCTAAAACCTCCAGGAACAGACTAGACCAGAATAAAACCCTCCAGGCACAGACTTGATGAGACTGAAACCCCCCAGGCACAGACTAGATGAGACTAAAAACCTCCAGGCACAGAGTAGACGAGACTAAAAACCTCAAGGCACAGACTAGACGTGTCTAAAAACCTACAGGCACAGACTAGCCTAAACAAAATATCTCCTGGCACAGACTAGACCAGAATAAAGACCTCCAGGCCCAGACTAGATGAGACTAAAAACTTCCAGGCACAGACTAGACCAGAATAAAACCCTCCAGGCACAGACTAGACCAGAATAAAAACCTCCAGGCACAGACTTGACTTGACTATACTAAAAACCTCCAGGCACAGACTAGATGAGACTAAAAAAATCCAGGCACTGACTAGATGAGACTAAAAACCTCCAGGCACAGACTAGATGAGACTAAAAACCTCCAGGCACAGACTAGACGTGTCTAGAAACCTACAGGCACAGACTAGACTAGACTTAAATCCTCCAGGCACAGACTTGAATACATTAAAAACATCCAGGAATAGACTAGACTAGAATAGAAACCTCCAGCCACAGACTAGTTTAGGATAAAAACCTCCACAAACACACTAGAATAGACTAAAAGTCTCCAGGCACTGACGAGACTAGACTAAAACCCACCAGGCACAGTCTACACCAGACTTAAAACATCCAGGCACAAACAAGACTGGAATGAAAACAAGCAGGCACACATTAGACTGGAATTAAAACCACCAGGAAAAGGCTAGACAAAACTAGACTTACAAAATCGAGACACAGACCAGACTAGACTGAACACCTTCAGGCACGGAATAGACTAGACTAGACTAGACTTAAAACCTCCCGGCATAGACTAGGCAAGACTAGACTGAAAACACACAGGCACAGAGAAGGCTAGACTGAAAACCTCCAGGCACAGAGTAGACGAGAATAAAAACCTCCAGGCTTAGGTTAGACTAGACTGAAAACCTCCAGGCACAGACTAGACTAGAATGAACACCTTCAGGCACGGTGTAGGCTAGCCTAGACTTAAAACCTCCAGGCACAGTCTAGACTAGACTATACAAAAATCCTCCAAGCACAGACTAGACTAGAGTAGACTAGGAACTTGCAGCCGCAGACTAGACGAGAGTAAAAACCACCAGGGACAAACTCAAGGAGACTAAAAACCTCCAGGCACAGACTAGACGAGACTAAAAACCTCCAAGCACAGACTAGATGAGACTAAAAACCTCCAGGGACAGACTAGACGTGTCTAAAAACCTACAGGCACAGACTAGACTAGACAAAACATCTCCGGGCACAGACAGGACCAAAATAAAGACCTCCAGGCACAGACTAGACTAGACAAAACATCTCCGGGCACAGACAGGACCAAAATAAAGACCTCCAGGCACAGACTAGACCAGAATAAAAACCTCCAGGCACAGACTAGACCAGAATAAAAACCTCCAGGCACAGACTAGTCATGTATAAAAACCTACAGGCACAGACTAGACGTGTCTAAAAACCTACAGGCACAGACTAGACTAGACAAAACATCTCCTGGCACAGACTGGACCAAAATAAAGACCTCCAGGCACAGACTAGACCAGAATAAAAACATCCAGGCACAGACTACAAAAGAATAAAAACCTCCAGGCACAGACTAGACCAGAATAAAAACCTCCAGGCACAGACTAGTCATGTATAAAAACCTCCAGGCACAGACTAGACGTGTCTAAAAACCTACAGGCACAGACTAGACTAGACAAAACATCTCCTGGCACAGACTGGACCAAAATAAAGACCTCCAGGCACAGACTAGACCAGAATAAAAAACTGCAGGCACAGACAAGACGTGTGTAAAACCTCCAGGAACAGACTAGACCAGAATAAAAACCTCCAGGCACAGACTTGACTTGACTAGACTAAAAACCTCCAGGCACAGATTAGATGAGACTAAAAAACCTCCGGGCACAAACTAGACATGTCTAAAAACCTCCAGGCACAGACTAGCCTAGACAAAATATCTCCTGGCACAGACTGGACCAGAATAAAGACCTCCAGGCACAGACTAGACCAGAATAAAAACCTCCAGGCACAGACTAGAAAAGAATAAATCCTCCAGGCACAGACTAGACCAGAATAAAAACCTCCAGGCACAAACAAGACATGTCTAAAACCTCCAGGAACAGACTAGACCAGAATAAAACCCTCCAGGCACAGACTTGATGAGACTGAAACCCCCCAGGCACAGACTAGATGAGACTAAAAACCTCCAGGCACAGAGTAGACGAGACTAAAAACCTCAAGGCACAGACTAGACGTGTCTAAAAACCTACAGGCACAGACTAGCCTAAACAAAATATCTCCTGGCACAGACTAGACCAGAATAAAGACCTCCAGGCCCAGACTAGATGAGACTAAAAACTTCCAGGCACAGACTAGACCAGAATAAAACCCTCCAGGCACAGACTAGACCAGAATAAAAACCTCCAGGCACAGACTTGACTTGACTATACTAAAAACCTCCAGGCACAGACTAGATGAGACTAAAAAAATCCAGGCACTGACTAGATGAGACTAAAAACCTCCAGGCACAGACTAGATGAGACTAAAAACCTCCAGGCACAGACTAGACGTGTCTAGAAACCTACAGGCACAGACTAGACTAGACTTAAATCCTCCAGGCACAGACTTGAATACATTAAAAACATCCAGGAATAGACTAGACTAGAATAGAAACCTCCAGCCACAGACTAGTTTAGGATAAAAACCTCCACAAACACACTAGAATAGACTAAAAGTCTCCAGGCACTGACGAGACTAGACTAAAACCCACCAGGCACAGTCTACACCAGACTTAAAACATCCAGGCACAAACAAGACTGGAATGAAAACAAGCAGGCACACATTAGACTGGAATTAAAACCACCAGGAAAAGGCTAGACAAAACTAGACTTACAAAATCGAGACACAGACCAGACTAGACTGAACACCTTCAGGCACGGAATAGACTAGACTAGACTAGACTTAAAACCTCCCGGCATAGACTAGGCAAGACTAGACTGAAAACACACAGGCACAGAGAAGGCTAGACTGAAAACCTCCAGGCACAGAGTAGACGAGAATAAAAACCTCCAGGCTTAAGTTAGACTAGACTGAAAACCTCCAGGCACAGACTAGACTAGAATGAACACCTTCAGGCACGGTGTAGGCTAGCCTAGACTTAAAACCTCCAGGCACAGTCTAGACTAGACTATACAAAAATCCTCCAAGCACAGACTAGACTAGAGTAGACTAGGAACTTGCAGCCGCAGACTAGATGAGAGTAAAAACCACCAGGGACAAACTCAAGGAGACTAAAAACCTCCAGGCACAGACTAGACGAGACTAAAAACGTCCAAGCACAGACTAGATGAGACTAAAAACCTCCAGGGACAGACTAGACGTGTCTAAAAACCTACAGGCACAGACTAGACTAGACAAAACATCTCCGGGCACAGACAGGACCAAAATAAAGACCTCCAGGCACAGACTAGACCAGAATAAAAACCTCCAGGCACAGACTAGACCAGAATAAAAACATCCAGGCACAGACTAGACCAGAATAAAAACCTCCAGGCACAGACTAGACCAGAATAAAAACATCCAGGCACAGACTACTCATGTATAAAAACCTACAGGCACAGACTAGACGTGTCTAAAAACCTCCAGGCACAGACTAGACTAGACAAAATATCTCCTGGCACAGACTGGACCAAAATAAAGACCTCCAGGCACAGACTAAACCAGAATAAAAACCTCCAGGCACAGACTACTCATGTATAAAAACCTACAGGCACAGACTAGACGTGTCTAAAAACCTACAGGCACAGACTAGACAAAACATCTCCTGGCACAGACTGGACCAAAATAAAGACCTCCAGGCACAGACTAGACCAGAATAAAAAACTGCAGGCACAGACAAGACGTGTGTAAAACCTCCAGGAACAGACTAGACCAGAATAAAAACCTCCAGGCACAGACTTGACTTGACTAGACTAAAAACCTCCAGGCACAGATTAGATGAGACTAAAAAACCTCCGGGCACAAACTAGACATGTCTAAAAACCTCCAGGCACAGACTAGCCTAGACAAAATATCTCCTGGCACAGACTGGACCAGAATAAAGACCTCCAGGCACAGACTAGACCAGAATAAAAACCTCCAGGCACAGACTAGACCAGAATAAAGACCTCCAGGCACAGACTAGAAAAGAATAAATCCTCCAGGCACAGACTAGACCAGAATAAAAACCTCCAGGCTTAGGTTAGACTAGACTGAAAACCTCCAGGCACAGTCTAGACTAGACTACACAAAAGTCCTCCAAACACAGACTAGACTAGAGTAGACTAGGAACTTGCAGCCGCAGACTAGACGAGAGTAAAAACCACCAGGGACAAACTCAAGGAGACTAAAAACCTCCAGGCACAGACTAGACGAGACTAAAAACCTCCAAGCACAGACTAGATGAGACTAAAAACCTCCAGGGACAGACTAGACGTGTCTAAAAACCTACAGGCACAGACTAGACTAGACAAAACATCTCCGGGCACAGACAGGACCAAAATAAAGACCTCCAGGCACAGACTAGACCAGAATAAAAACCTCCAGGCACAGACTAGACCAGAATAAAAACATCCAGGCACAGACTAGACCAGAATAAAAACCTCCAGGAACAGACTAGACCAGAATAAAAACATCCAGGCACAGACTTGACTTGACTAGACTAAAAACCTCCAGGCACAGATTAGATGAGACTAAAAAACCTCCGGGCACAAACTAGACATGTCTAAAAACCTCCAGGCACAGACTAGCCTAGACAAAATATCTCCTGGCACAGACTGGACCAGAATAAAGACCTCCAGGCACAGACTAGACCAGAATAAAAACCTCCAGGCACAGACTAGACCAGAATAAATCCTCCAGGCACAGACTAGACCAGAATAAAAACCTCCAGGCACAAACAAGACATGTCTAAAACCTCCAGGAACAGACTAGACCAGAATAAAACCCTCCAGGCACAGACTTGATGAGACTGAAACCCCCCAGGCACAGACTTGATGAGACTGAAACCCCCCAGGCACAGACTAGATGAGACTAAAAACCTCCAGGCACAGAGTAGACGAGACTAAAAACCTCAAGGCACAGACTAGACGTGTCTAAAAACCTACAGGCACAGACTAGCCTAAACAAAATATCTCCTGGCACAGACTAGACCAGAATAAAGACCTCCAGGTCCAGACTAGATGAGACTAAAAACTTCCAGGCACAGACTAGACCAGAATAAAACCCTCCAGGCACAGACTAGACCAGAATAAAAACCTCCAGGCACAGACTTGACTTGACTATACTAAAAACCTCCAGGCACAGACTAGATGAGACTAAAAAAATCCAGGCACTGACTAGATGAGACTAAAAACCTCCAGGCACAGACTAGATGAGACTAAAAACCTCCAGGCACAGACTAGACGTGTCTAGAAACCTACAGGCACAGACTAGACTAGACTTAAATCCTCCAGGCACAGACTTGAATACATTAAAAACATCCAGGAATAGACTAGACTAGAATAGAAACCTCCAGCCACAGACTAGTTTAGGATAAAAACCTCCACAAACACACTAGAATAGACTAAAAGTCTCCAGGCACTGACGAGACTAGACTAAAACCCACCAGGCACAGTCTACACCAGACTTAAAACATCCAGGCACAAACAAGACTGGAATGAAAACAAGCAGGCACACATTAGACTGGAATTAAAACCACCAGGAAAAGGCTAGACAAAACTAGACTTACAAAATCGAGACACAGACCAGACTAGACTGAACACCTTCAGGCACGGAATAGACTAGACTAGACTAGACTTAAAACCTCCCGGCATAGACTAGGCAAGACTAGACTGAAAACACACAGGCACAGAGAAGGCTAGACTGAAAACCTCCAGGCACAGAGTAGACGAGAATAAAAACCTCCAGGCTTAGGTTAGACTAGACTGAAAACCTCCAGGCACAGACTAGACTAGAATGAACACCTTCAGGCACGGTGTAGGCTAGCCTAGACTTAAAACCTCCAGGCACAGTCTAGACTAGACTATACAAAAATCCTCCAAGCACAGACTAGACTAGAGTAGACTAGGAACTTGCAGCCGCAGACTAGACGAGAGTAAAAACCACCAGGGACAAACTCAAGGAGACTAAAAACCTCCAGGCACAGACTAGACGAGACTAAAAACCTCCAAGCACAGACTAGATGAGACTAAAAACCTCCAGGGACAGACTAGACGTGTCTAAAAACCTACAGGCACAGACTAGACTAGACAAAACATCTCCTGGCACAGACTGGACCAAAATAAAGACCTCCAGGCACAGACTAGACCAGAATAAAAACCTCCAGGCACAGACTAGACCAGAATAAAAACATCCAGGCACAGACTAGACCAGAATAAAAACCTCCAGGCACAGACTAGACCAGAATAAAAACATCCAGGCACAGACTACTCATGTATAAAAACCTACAGGCACAGACTAGACGTGTCTAAAAACCTACAGGCACAGACTAGACTAGACAAAATATCTCCTGGCACAGACTGGACCAAAATAAAGACCTCCAGGCACAGACTAAACCAGAATAAAAACCTCCAGGCACAGACTACTCATGTATAAAAACCTCCAGGCACAGACTAGACGTGTCTAAAAACCTACAAGCACAGACTAGACTAGACAAAACATCTCCTGGCAGAGACTGGACCAAAATAAAGACCTCCAGGCACAGACTAGACCAGAATAAAAAACTGCAGGCACAGACAAGACGTGTGTAAAACCTCCAGGAACAGACTAGACCAGAATAAAAACCTCCAGGCACAGACTTGACTTGACTAGACTAAAAACCGCCAGGCACAGATTAGATGAGACTAAAAAACCTCCGGGCACAAACTAGACATGTCTAAAAACCTCCAGGCACAGACTAGCCTAGACAAAATATCTCCTGGCACAGACTGGACCAGAATAAAGACCTCCAGGCACAGACTAGACCAGAATAAAAACCTCCAGGCACAGACTAGACCAGAATAAAGACCTCCAGGCACAGACTAGAAAAGAATAAATCCTCCAGGCACAGACTAGACCAGAATAAAAACCTCCAGGCACAAACAAGACATGTCTAAAACCATCAGGAACAGACTAGACCAGAATAAAACCCTCCAGGCACAGACTTGATGAGACTGAAACCCCCCAGGCACAGACTAGATGAGACTAAAAACCTCTAGGCACAGAGTAGACGAGACTAAAAACCTCAAGGCACAGACTAGACGTGTCTAAAAACCTACAGGCACAGACTAGCCTAAACAAAATATCTCCTGGCACAGACTAGACCAGAATAAAGACCTCCAGGCACAGACTAGATGAGACTAAAAACTTCCAGGCACAGACTAGACCAGAATAAAACCCTCCAGGCACAGACTAGACCAGAATAAAAACCTCCAGGCACAGACTAGATGAGACTAAAAACCTCCAGGCACAGACTAGACGTGTCTAGAAACCTACAGGCACAGACTAGACTAGACTTAAATCCTCCAGGCACAGACTTGAATACATTAAAAACATCCAGGAATAGACTAGACTAGAATAGAAACCTCCAGCCACAGACTAGTTTAGGATAAAAACCTCCACAAACACACTAGAATAGACTAAAAGTCTCCAGGCACTGACGAGACTAGACTAAAACCCACCAGGCACAGTCTACACCAGACTTAAAACATCCAGGCACAAACAAGACTGGAATGAAAACAAGCAGGCACACATTAGACTGGAATTAAAACCACCAGGAAAAGGCTAGACAAAACTAGACTTACAAAATCGAGACACAGACCAGACTAGACTGAACACCTTCAGGCACGGAATAGACTAGACTAGACTAGACTTAAAACCTCCCGGCATAGACTAGGCAAGACTAGACTGAAAACACACAGGCACAGAGAAGGCTAGACTGAAAACCTCCAGGCACAGAGTAGACGAGAATAAAAACCTCCAGGCTTAGGTTAGACTAGACTGAAAACCTCCAGGCACAGACTAGACTAGAATGAACACCTTCAGGCACGGTGTAGGCTAGCCTAGACTTAAAACCTCCAGGCACAGTCTAGACTAGACTATACAAAAATCCTCCAAGCACAGACTAGACTAGAGTAGACTAGGAACTTGCAGCCGCAGACTAGACGAGAGTAAAAACCACCAGGGACAAACTCAAGGAGACTAAAAACCTCCAGGCACAGACTAGACGAGACTAAAAACCTCCAAGCACAGACTAGATGAGACTAAAAACCTCCAGGGACAGACTAGACGTGTCTAAAAACCTACAGGCACAGACTAGACTAGACAAAACATCTCCGGGCACAGACAGGACCAAAATAAAGACCTCCAGGCACAGACTAGACCAGAATAAAAACCTCCAGGCACAGACTAGACCAGAATAAAGACCTCCAGGCACAGACTACAAAAGAATAAAAACCTCCAGGCACAGACTAGACCAGAATAAAAACATCCAGGCACAGACTACTCATGTATAAAAACCTACAGGCACAGACTAGACGTGTCTAAAAACCTACAGGCACAGACTAGACTAGACAAAATATCTCCTGGCACAGACTGGACCAAAATAAAGACCTCCAGGCACAGACTAAACCAGAATAAAAACCTCCAGGCACAGACTACTCATGTATAAAAACCTACAGGCACAGACTAGACGTGTCTAAAAACCTACAGGCACAGACTAGACAAAACATCTCCTGGCACAGACTGGACCAAAATAAAGACCTCCAGGCACAGACTAGACCAGAATAAAAAACTGCAGGCACAGACAAGACGTGTGTAAAACCTCCAGGAACAGACTAGACCAGAATAAAAACCTCCAGGCACAGACTTGACTTGACTAGACTAAAAACCTCCAGGCACAGATTAGATGAGACTAAAAAACCTCCGGGCACAGACTAGACATGTCTAAAAACCTCCAGGCACAGACTAGCCTAGACAAAATATCTCCTGGCACAGACTGGACCAGAATAAAGACCTCCAGGCACAGACTAGACCAGAATAAAAACCTCCAGGCACAGACTAGACCAGAATAAAGACCTCCAGGCACAGACTAGAAAAGAATAAATCCTCCAGGCACAGACTAGACCAGAATAAAAACCTCCAGGCTTAGGTTAGACTAGACTGAAAACCTCCAGGCACAGTCTAGACTAGACTACACAAAAGTCCTCCAAACACAGACTAGACTAGAGTAGACTAGGAACTTGCAGCCGCAGACTAGACGAGAGTAAAAACCACCAGGGACAAACTCAAGGAGACTAAAAACCTCCAGGCACAGACTAGACGAGACTAAAAACCTCCAAGCACAGACTAGATGAGACTAAAAACCTCCAGGGACAGACTAGACGTGTCTAAAAACCTACAGGCACAGACTAGACTAGACAAAACATCTCCGGGCACAGACAGGACCAAAATAAAGACCTCCAGGCACAGACTAGACCAGAATAAAAACCTCCAGGCACAGACTAGACCAGAATAAAAACATCCAGGCACAGACTAGACCAGAATAAAAACCTCCAGGAACAGACTAGACCAGAATAAAAACATCCAGGCACAGACTTGACTTGACTAGACTAAAAACCTCCAGGCACAGATTAGATGAGACTAAAAAACCTCCGGGCACAAACTAGACATGTCTAAAAACCTCCAGGCACAGACTAGCCTAGACAAAATATCTCCTGGCACAGACTGGACCAGAATAAAGACCTCCAGGCACAGACTAGACCAGAATAAAAACCTCCAGGCACAGACTAGAAAAGAATAAATCCTCCAGGCACAGACTAGACCAGAATAAAAACCTCCAGGCACAAACAAGACATGTCTAAAACCTCCAGGAACAGACTAGACCAGAATAAAACCCTCCAGGCACAGACTTGATGAGACTGAAACCCCCCAGGCACAGACTAGATGAGACTAAAAACCTCCAGGCACAGAGTAGACGAGACTAAAAACCTCAAGGCACAGACTAGACGTGTCTAAAAACCTACAGGCACAGACTAGCCTAAACAAAATATCTCCTGGCACAGACTAGACCAGAATAAAGACCTCCAGGTCCAGACTAGATGAGACTAAAAACTTCCAGGCACAGACTAGACCAGAATAAAACCCTCCAGGCACAGACTAGACCAGAATAAAAACCTCCAGGCACAGACTTGACTTGACTATACTAAAAACCTCCAGGCACAGACTAGATGAGACTAAAAAAATCCAGGCACTGACTAGATGAGACTAAAAACCTCCAGGCACAGACTAGATGAGACTAAAAACCTCCAGGCACAGACTAGACGTGTCTAGAAACCTACAGGCACAGACTAGACTAGACTTAAATCCTCCAGGCACAGACTTGAATACATTAAAAACATCCAGGAATAGACTAGACTAGAATAGAAACCTCCAGCCACAGACTAGTTTAGGATAAAAACCTCCACAAACACACTAGAATAGACTAAAAGTCTCCAGGCACTGACGAGACTAGACTAAAACCCACCAGGCACAGTCTACACCAGACTTAAAACATCCAGGCACAAACAAGACTGGAATGAAAACAAGCAGGCACACATTAGACTGGAATTAAAACCACCAGGAAAAGGCTAGACAAAACTAGACTTACAAAATCGAGACACAGACCAGACTAGACTGAACACCTTCAGGCACGGAATAGACTAGACTAGACTAGACTTAAAACCTCCCGGCATAGACTAGGCAAGACTAGACTGAAAACACACAGGCACAGAGAAGGCTAGACTGAAAACCTCCAGGCACAGAGTAGACGAGAATAAAAACCTCCAGGCTTAGGTTAGACTAGACTGAAAACCTCCAGGCACAGACTAGACTAGAATGAACACCTTCAGGCACGGTGTAGGCTAGCCTAGACTTAAAACCTCCAGGCACAGTCTAGACTAGACTATACAAAAATCCTCCAAGCACAGACTAGACTAGAGTAGACTAGGAACTTGCAGCCGCAGACTAGACGAGAGTAAAAACCACCAGGGACAAACTCAAGGAGACTAAAAACCTCCAGGCACAGACTAGACGAGACTAAAAACCTCCAAGCACAGACTAGATGAGACTAAAAACCTCCAGGGACAGACTAGACGTGTCTAAAAACCTACAGGCACAGACTAGACTAGACAAAACATCTCCTGGCACAGACTGGACCAAAATAAAGACCTCCAGGCACAGACTAGACCAGAATAAAAACCTCCAGGCACAGACTAGACCAGAATAAAAACATCCAGGCACAGACTAGACCAGAATAAAAACCTCCAGGCACAGACTAGACCAGAATAAAAACATCCAGGCACAGACTACTCATGTATAAAAACCTACAGGCACAGACTAGACGTGTCTAAAAACCTACAGGCACAGACTAGACTAGACAAAATATCTCCTGGCACAGACTGGACCAAAATAAAGACCTCCAGGCACAGACTAAACCAGAATAAAAACCTCCAGGCACAGACTACTCATGTATAAAAACCTCCAGGCACAGACTAGACGTGTCTAAAAACCTACAAGCACAGACTAGACTAGACAAAACATCTCCTGGCAGAGACTGGACCAAAATAAAGACCTCCAGGCACAGACTAGACCAGAATAAAAAACTGCAGGCACAGACAAGACGTGTGTAAAACCTCCAGGAACAGACTAGACCAGAATAAAAACCTCCAGGCACAGACTTGACTTGACTAGACTAAAAACCGCCAGGCACAGATTAGATGAGACTAAAAAACCTCCGGGCACAAACTAGACATGTCTAAAAACCTCCAGGCACAGACTAGCCTAGACAAAATATCTCCTGGCACAGACTGGACCAGAATAAAGACCTCCAGGCACAGACTAGACCAGAATAAAAACCTCCAGGCACAGACTAGACCAGAATAAAGACCTCCAGGCACAGACTAGAAAAGAATAAATCCTCCAGGCACAGACTAGACCAGAATAAAAACCTCCAGGCACAAACAAGACATGTCTAAAACCATCAGGAACAGACTAGACCAGAATAAAACCCTCCAGGCACAGACTTGATGAGACTGAAACCCCCCAGGCACAGACTAGATGAGACTAAAAACCTCTAGGCACAGAGTAGACGAGACTAAAAACCTCAAGGCACAGACTAGACGTGTCTAAAAACCTACAGGCACAGACTAGCCTAAACAAAATATCTCCTGGCACAGACTAGACCAGAATAAAGACCTCCAGGCACAGACTAGATGAGACTAAAAACTTCCAGGCACAGACTAGACCAGAATAAAACCCTCCAGGCACAGACTAGACCAGAATAAAAACCTCCAGGCACAGACTAGATGAGACTAAAAACCTCCAGGCACAGACTAGACGTGTCTAGAAACCTACAGGCACAGACTAGACTAGACTTAAATCCTCCAGGCACAGACTTGAATACATTAAAAACATCCAGGAATAGACTAGACTAGAATAGAAACCTCCAGCCACAGACTAGTTTAGGATAAAAACCTCCACAAACACACTAGAATAGACTAAAAGTCTCCAGGCACTGACGAGACTAGACTAAAACCCACCAGGCACAGTCTACACCAGACTTAAAACATCCAGGCACAAACAAGACTGGAATGAAAACAAGCAGGCACACATTAGACTGGAATTAAAACCACCAGGAAAAGGCTAGACAAAACTAGACTTACAAAATCGAGACACAGACCAGACTAGACTGAACACCTTCAGGCACGGAATAGACTAGACTAGACTAGACTTAAAACCTCCCGGCATAGACTAGGCAAGACTAGACTGAAAACACACAGGCACAGAGAAGGCTAGACTGAAAACCTCCAGGCACAGAGTAGACGAGAATAAAAACCTCCAGGCTTAGGTTAGACTAGACTGAAAACCTCCAGGCACAGACTAGACTAGAATGAACACCTTCAGGCACGGTGTAGGCTAGCCTAGACTTAAAACCTCCAGGCACAGTCTAGACTAGACTATACAAAAATCCTCCAAGCACAGACTAGACTAGAGTAGACTAGGAACTTGCAGCCGCAGACTAGACGAGAGTAAAAACCACCAGGGACAAACTCAAGGAGACTAAAAACCTCCAGGCACAGACTAGACGAGACTAAAAACCTCCAAGCACAGACTAGATGAGACTAAAAACCTCCAGGGACAGACTAGACGTGTCTAAAAACCTACAGGCACAGACTAGACTAGACAAAACATCTCCGGGCACAGACAGGACCAAAATAAAGACCTCCAGGCACAGACTAGACCAGAATAAAAACCTCCAGGCACAGACTAGACCAGAATAAAGACCTCCAGGCACAGACTAGACCAGAATAAAAACCTCCAGGCACAGACTAGACCAGAATAAAAACATCCAGGCACAGACTACTCATGTATAAAAACCTACAGGCACAGACTAGACGTGTCTAAAAACCTACAGGCACAGACTAGACTAGACAAAATATCTCCTGGCACAGACTGGACCAAAATAAAGACCTCCAGGCACAGACTAAACCAGAATAAAAACCTCCAGGCACAGACTACTCATGTATAAAAACCTACAGGCACAGACTAGACGTGTCTAAAAACCTACAGGCACAGACTAGACAAAACATCTCCTGGCACAGACTGGACCAAAATAAAGACCTCCAGGCACAGACTAGACCAGAATAAAAAACTGCAGGCACAGACAAGACGTGTGTAAAACCTCCAGGAACAGACTAGACCAGAATAAAAACCTCCAGGCACAGACTTGACTTGACTAGACTAAAAACCTCCAGGCACAGATTAGATGAGACTAAAAAACCTCCGGGCACAAACTAGACATGTCTAAAAACCTCCAGGCACAGACTAGCCTAGACAAAATATCTCCTGGCACAGACTGGACCAGAATAAAGACCTCCAGGCACAGACTAGACCAGAATAAAAACCTCCAGGCACAGACTAGACCAGAATAAAGACCTCCAGGCACAGACTAGAAAAGAATAAATCCTCCAGGCACAGACTAGACCAGAATAAAAACCTCCAGGCTTAGGTTAGACTAGACTGAAAACCTCCAGGCACAGTCTAGACTAGACTACACAAAAGTCCTCCAAACACAGACTAGACTAGAGTAGACTAGGAACTTGCAGCCGCAGACTAGACGAGAGTAAAAACCACCAGGGACAAACTCAAGGAGACTAAAAACCTCCAGGCACAGACTAGACGAGACTAAAAACCTCCAAGCACAGACTAGATGAGACTAAAAACCTCCAGGGACAGACTAGACGTGTCTAAAAACCTACAGGCACAGACTAGACTAGACAAAACATCTCCGGGCACAGACAGGACCAAAATAAAGACCTCCAGGCACAGACTAGACCAGAATAAAAACCTCCAGGCACAGACTAGACCAGAATAAAAACATCCAGGCACAGACTAGACCAGAATAAAAACCTCCAGGAACAGACTAGACCAGAATAAAAACATCCAGGCACAGACTTGACTTGACTAGACTAAAAACCTCCAGGCACAGATTAGATGAGACTAAAAAACCTCCGGGCACAAACTAGACATGTCTAAAAACCTCCAGGCACAGACTAGCCTAGACAAAATATCTCCTGGCACAGACTGGACCAGAATAAAGACCTCCAGGCACAGACTAGACCAGAATAAAAACCTCCAGGCACAGACTAGAAAAGAATAAATCCTCCAGGCACAGACTAGACCAGAATAAAAACCTCCAGGCACAAACAAGACATGTCTAAAACCTCCAGGAACAGACTAGACCAGAATAAAACCCTCCAGGCACAGACTTGATGAGACTGAAACCCCCCAGGCACAGACTAGATGAGACTAAAAACCTCCAGGCACAGAGTAGACGAGACTAAAAACCTCAAGGCACAGACTAGACGTGTCTAAAAACCTACAGGCACAGACTAGCCTAAACAAAATATCTCCTGGCACAGACTAGACCAGAATAAAGACCTCCAGGTCCAGACTAGATGAGACTAAAAACTTCCAGGCACAGACTAGACCAGAATAAAACCCTCCAGGCACAGACTAGACCAGAATAAAAACCTCCAGGCACAGACTTGACTTGACTATACTAAAAACCTCCAGGCACAGACTAGATGAGACTAAAAAAATCCAGGCACTGACTAGATGAGACTAAAAACCTCCAGGCACAGACTAGATGAGACTAAAAACCTCCAGGCACAGACTAGACGTGTCTAGAAACCTACAGGCACAGACTAGACTAGACTTAAATCCTCCAGGCACAGACTTGAATACATTAAAAACATCCAGGAATAGACTAGACTAGAATAGAAACCTCCAGCCACAGACTAGTTTAGGATAAAAACCTCCACAAACACACTAGAATAGACTAAAAGTCTCCAGGCACTGACGAGACTAGACTAAAACCCACCAGGCACAGTCTACACCAGACTTAAAACATCCAGGCACAAACAAGACTGGAATGAAAACAAGCAGGCACACATTAGACTGGAATTAAAACCACCAGGAAAAGGCTAGACAAAACTAGACTTACAAAATCGAGACACAGACCAGACTAGACTGAACACCTTCAGGCACGGAATAGACTAGACTAGACTAGACTTAAAACCTCCCGGCATAGACTAGGCAAGACTAGACTGAAAACACACAGGCACAGAGAAGGCTAGACTGAAAACCTCCAGGCACAGAGTAGACGAGAATAAAAACCTCCAGGCTTAGGTTAGACTAGACTGAAAACCTCCAGGCACAGACTAGACTAGAATGAACACCTTCAGGCACGGTGTAGGCTAGCCTAGACTTAAAACCTCCAGGCACAGTCTAGACTAGACTATACAAAAATCCTCCAAGCACAGACTAGACTAGAGTAGACTAGGAACTTGCAGCCGCAGACTAGACGAGAGTAAAAACCACCAGGGACAAACTCAAGGAGACTAAAAACCTCCAGGCACAGACTAGACGAGACTAAAAACCTCCAAGCACAGACTAGATGAGACTAAAAACCTCCAGGGACAGACTAGACGTGTCTAAAAACCTACAGGCACAGACTAGACTAGACAAAACATCTCCTGGCACAGACTGGACCAAAATAAAGACCTCCAGGCACAGACTAGACCAGAATAAAAACCTCCAGGCACAGACTAGACCAGAATAAAAACATCCAGGCACAGACTAGACCAGAATAAAAACCTCCAGGCACAGACTAGACCAGAATAAAAACATCCAGGCACAGACTACTCATGTATAAAAACCTACAGGCACAGACTAGACGTGTCTAAAAACCTACAGGCACAGACTAGACTAGACAAAATATCTCCTGGCACAGACTGGACCAAAATAAAGACCTCCAGGCACAGACTAAACCAGAATAAAAACCTCCAGGCACAGACTACTCATGTATAAAAACCTACAGGCACAGACTAGACGTGTCTAAAAACCTACAGGCACAGACTAGACAAAACATCTCCTGGCACAGACTGGACCAAAATAAAGACCTCCAGGCACAGACTAGACCAGAATAAAAAACTGCAGGCACAGACAAGACGTGTGTAAAACCTCCAGGAACAGACTAGACCAGAATAAAAACCTCCAGGCACAGACTTGACTTGACTAGACTAAAAACCTCCAGGCACAGATTAGATGAGACTAAAAAACCTCCGGGCACAAACTAGACATGTCTAAAAACCTCCAGGCACAGACTAGCCTAGACAAAATATCTCCTGGCACAGACTGGACCAGAATAAAGACCTCCAGGCACAGACTAGACCAGAATAAAAACCTCCAGGCACAGACTAGACCAGAATAAAGACCTCCAGGCACAGACTAGAAAAGAATAAATCCTCCAGGCACAGACTAGACCAGAATAAAAACCTCCAGGCTTAGGTTAGACTAGACTGAAAACCTCCAGGCACAGTCTAGACTAGACTACACAAAAGTCCTCCAAACACAGACTAGACTAGAGTAGACTAGGAACTTGCAGCCGCAGACTAGACGAGAGTAAAAACCACCAGGGACAAACTCAAGGAGACTAAAAACCTCCAGGCACAGACTAGACGAGACTAAAAACCTCCAAGCACAGACTAGATGAGACTAAAAACCTCCAGGGACAGACTAGACGTGTCTAAAAACCTACAGGCACAGACTAGACTAGACAAAACATCTCCAGGCACAGACAGGACCAAAATAAAGACCTCCAGGCACAGACTAGACCAGAATAAAAACCTCCAGGCACAGACTAGACCAGAATAAAAACATCCAGGCACAGACTAGACCAGAATAAAAAACTGCAGGCACAGACAAGACGTGTGTAAAACCTCCAGGAACAGACTAGACCAGAATAAAAACCTCCAGGCACAGACTTGACTTGACTAGACTAAAAACCGCCAGGCACAGATTAGATGAGACTAAAAAACCTCCGGGCACAAACTAGACATGTCTAAAAACCTCCAGGCACAGACTAGCCTAGACAAAATATCTCCTGGCACAGACTGGACCAGAATAAAGACCTCCAGGCACAGACTAGACCAGAATAAAAACCTCCAGGCACAGACTAGACCAGAATAAAGACCTCCAGGCACAGACTAGAAAAGAATAAATCCTCCAGGCACAGACTAGACCAGAATAAAAACCTCCAGGCACAAACAAGACATGTCTAAAACCATCAGGAACAGACTAGACCAGAATAAAACCCTCCAGGCACAGACTTGATGAGACTGAAACCCCCCAGGCACAGACTAGATGAGACTAAAAACCTCCAGGCACAGAGTAGACGAGACTAAAAACCTCAAGGCACAGACTAGACGTGTCTAAAAACCTACAGGCACAAACTAGCCTAAACAAAATATCTCCTGGCACAGACTAGACCAGAATAAAGACCTCCAGGCACAGACTAGATGAGACTAAAAACTTCCAGGCACAGACTAGACCAGAATAAAACCCTCCAGGCACAGACTAGACCAGAATAAAAACCTCCAGGCACAGACTAGATGAGACTAAAAACCTCCAGGCACAGACTAGACGTGTCTAGAAACCTACAGGCACAGACTAGACTAGACTTAAATCCTCCAGGCACAGACTTGAATACATTAAAAACATCCAGGAATAGACTAGACTAGAATAGAAACCTCCAGCCACAGACTAGTTTAGGATAAAAACCTCCACAAACACACTAGAATAGACTAAAAGTCTCCAGGCACTGACGAGACTAGACTAAAACCCACCAGGCACAGTCTACACCAGACTTAAAACATCCAGGCACAAACAAGACTGGAATGAAAACAAGCAGGCACACATTAGACTGGAATTAAAACCACCAGGAAAAGGCTAGACAAAACTAGACTTACAAAATCGAGACACAGACCAGACTAGACTGAACACCTTCAGGCACGGAATAGACTAGACTAGACTAGACTTAAAACCTCCCGGCATAGACTAGGCAAGACTAGACTGAAAACACACAGGCACAGAGAAGGCTAGACTGAAAACCTCCAGGCACAGAGTAGACGAGAATAAAAACCTCCAGGCTTAGGTTAGACTAGACTGAAAACCTCCAGGCACAGACTAGACTAGAATGAACACCTTCAGGCACGGTGTAGGCTAGCCTAGACTTAAAACCTCCAGGCACAGTCTAGACTAGACTATACAAAAATCCTCCAAGCACAGACTAGACTAGAGTAGACTAGGAACTTGCAGCCGCAGACTAGACGAGAGTAAAAACCACCAGGGACAAACTCAAGGAGACTAAAAACCTCCAGGCACAGACTAGACGAGACTAAAAACGTCCAAGCACAGACTAGATGAGACTAAAAACCTCCAGGGACAGACTAGACGTGTCTAAAAACCTACAGGCACAGACTAGACTAGACAAAACATCTCCTGGCACAGACTGGACCAAAATAAAGACCTCCAGGCACAGACTAGACCAGAATAAAAACCTCCAGGCACAGACTAGACCAGAATAAAAACATCCAGGCACAGACTACAAAAGAATAAAAACCTCCAGGCACAGACTAGACCAGAATAAAAACCTCCAGGCACAGACTACTCATGTATAAAAACCTCCAGGCACAGACTAGACGTGTCTAAAAACCTACAGGCACAGACTAGACTAGACAAAACATCTCCTGGCACAGACTGGACCAAAATAAAGACCTCCAGGCACAGACTAGACCAGAATAAAAACCTCCAGGCACAGACTAGACCAGAATAAAAACATCCAGGCACAGACTAGACCAGAATAAAAACCTCCAGGCACAGACTAGACCAGAATAAAAACCTCCAGGCACAGACTACTCATGTATAAAAACCTACAGGCACAGACTAGACGTGTCTAAAAACCTACAGGCACAGACTAGACTAGACAAAACATCTCCTGGCACAGACTGGACCAAAATAAAGACCTCCAGGCACAGACTAGACCAGAATAAAAACATCCAGGCACAGACTACAAAAGAATAAAAACCTCCAGGCACAGACTAGACCAGAATAAAAACCTCCAGGCACAGACTAGTCATGTATAAAAACCTACAGGCACAGACTAGACGTGTCTAAAAACCTACAGGCACAGACTAGACTAGACAAAACATCTCCTGGCACAGACTGGACCAAAATAAAGACCTCCAGGCACAGACTAGACCAGAATAAAAAACTGCAGGCACAGACAAGACGTGTGTAAAACCTCCAGGAACAGACTAGACCAGAATAAAAACCTCCAGGCACAGACTTGACTTGACTAGACTAAAAACCTCCAGGCACAGATTAGATGAGACTAAAAAACCTCCGGGCACAAACTAGACATGTCTAAAAACCTCCAGGCACAGACTAGCCTAGACAAAATATCTCCTGGCACAGACTGGACCAGAATAAAGACCTCCAGGCACAGACTAGACCAGAATAAAAACCTCCAGGCACAGACTAGAAAAGAATAAATCCTCCAGGCACAGACTAGACCAGAATAAAAACCTCCAGGCACAAACAAGACATGTCTAAAACCTCCAGGAACAGACTAGACCAGAATAAAACCCTCCAGGCACAGACTTGATGAGACTGAAACCCCCCAGGCACAGACTAGATGAGACTAAAAACCTCCAGGCACAGAGTAGACGAGACTAAAAACCTCAAGGCACAGACTAGACGTGTCTAAAAACCTACAGGCACAGACTAGCCTAAACAAAATATCTCCTGGCACAGACTAGACCAGAATAAAGACCTCCAGGCCCAGACTAGATGAGACTAAAAACTCCCAGGCACAGACTAGACCAGAATAAAACCCTCCAGGCACAGACTAGACCAGAATAAAGACCTCCAGGCACAGACTTGACTTGACTATACTAAAAACCTCCAGGCACAGACTAGATGAGACTAAAAAAATCCAGGCACTGACTAGATGAGACTAAAAACCTCCAGGCACAGACTAGACAAGACTAAAAACCTCCAGGCACAGACTAGACGTGTCTAGAAACCTACAGGCACAGACTAGACTAGACTTAAATCCTCCAGGCACAGACTTGAATACATTAAAAACATCCAGGAATAGACTAGACTAGAATAGAAACCTCCAGCCACAGACTAGTTTAGGATAAAAACCTCCACAAACACACTAGAATAGACTAAAAGTCTCCAGGCACTGACGAGACTAGACTAAAACCCACCAGGCACAGTCTACACCAGACTTAAAACATCCAGGCACAAACAAGACTGGAATGAAAACAAGCAGGCACACATTAGACTGGAATTAAAACCACCAGGAAAAGGCTAGACAAAACTAGACTTACAAAATCGAGACACAGACCAGACTAGACTGAACACCTTCAGGCACGGAATAGACTAGACTAGACTAGACTTAAAACCTCCCGGCATAGACTAGGCAAGACTAGACTGAAAACACACAGGCACAGAGAAGGCTAGACTGAAAACCTCCAGGCACAGAGTAGACGAGAATAAAAACCTCCAGGCTTAGGTTAGACTAGACTGAAAACCTCCAGGCACAGACTAGACTAGAATGAACACCTTCAGGCACGGTGTAGGCTAGCCTAGACTTAAAACCTCCAGGCACAGTCTAGACTAGACTATACAAAAATCCTCCAAGCACAGACTAGACTAGAGTAGACTAGGAACTTGCAGCCGCAGACTAGACGAGAGTAAAAACCACCAGGGACAAACTCAAGGAGACTAAAAACCTCCAGGCACAGACTAGACGAGACTAAAAACCTCCAAGCACAGACTAGATGAGACTAAAAACCTCCAGGGACAGACTAGACGTGTCTAAAAACCTACAGGCACAGACTAGACTAGACAAAACATCTCCTGGCACAGACTGGACCAAAATAAAGACCTCCAGGCACAGACTAGACCAGAATAAAAACCTCCAGGCACAGACTAGACCAGAATAAAAACATCCAGGCAGAGACTACAAAAGAATAAAAACCTCCAGGCACAGACTAGACCAGAATAAAAACCTCCAGGCACAGACTACTCATGTATAAAAACCTACAGGCACAGACTAGACGTGTCTAAAAACCTACAGGCACAGACTAGACTAGACAAAACATCTCCTGGCACAGACTGGACCAAAATAAAGACCTCCAGGCACAGACTAGACCAGAATAAAAACATCCAGGCACAGACTACAAAAGAATAAAAACCTCCAGGCACAGACTAGACCAGAATAAAAACATCCAGGCACAGACTAGTCATGTATAAAAACCTACAGGCACAGACTAGACGTGTCTAAAAACCTACAGGCACAGACTAGACGTGTCTAAAAACCTACAGGCACAGACTAGACTAGACAAAACATCTCCTGGCACAGACTGGACCAAAATAAAGACCTCCAGGCACAGACTAGACCAGAATAAAAAACTGCAGGCACAGACAAGACGTGTGTAAAACCTCCAGGAACAGACTAGACCAGAATAAAAACCTCCAGGCACAGACTTGACTTGACTAGACTAAAAACCTCCAGGCACAGATTAGATGAGACTAAAAAACCTCCGGGCACAAACTAGACATGTCTAAAAACCTCCAGGCACAGACTAGCCTAGACAAAATATCTCCTGGCACAGACTGGACCAGAATAAAGACCTCCAGGCACAGACTAGACCAGAATAAAGACCTCCAGGCACAGACTAGAAAAGAATAAATCCTCCAGGCACAGACTAGACCAGAATAAAAACCTCCAGGCACAAACAAGACATGTCTAAAACCATCAGGAACAGACTAGACCAGAATAAAACCCTCCAGGCACAGACTTGATGAGACTGAAACCCCCCAGGCACAGAGTAGACGAGACTAAAAACCTCCAGGCACAGACTAGACGTGTCTAAAAATCTCCAGGCACAGACTAGCCTAGACAAAATATCTCCTGGCACAGACTGGACCAGAATAAAAACCTCCAGGCACAGACTAGACCAGAATAAAAACCTCCAGGCACAGACTAGACCAGAATAAAGACCTCCAGGCACAGACTAGAAAAGAATAAATCCTCCAGGCACAGACTAGACCAGAATAAAAACCTACAGGCACAAACAAGACATGTCTAAAACCTCCAGGAACAGACTAGACCAGAATAAAACCCTCCAGGCACAGACTTGATGAGACTGAAACCCCCCAGGCACAGACTAGACCAGAATAAAAACCTCCAGGCACAAAGTAGACGAGACTAAAAACCTCAAGGCACAGACTAGACGTGTCTAAAAACCTACAGGCACAGACTAGCCTAAACAAAATATCTCCTGGCACAGACTAGACCAGAATAAAAACCTCCAGGCACAGACTAGACAAGAATAAAAAACTGCAGGCACAGACAAGACGTGTGTAAAACCTCCAGGAACAGACTAGACCAGAATAAAAACCTCCAGGCACAGACTTGACTTGACTAGACTAAAAACCTCCAGGCACAGATTAGATGAGACTAAAAAACCTCCGGGCACAAACTAGACATGTCTAAAAACCTCCAGGCACAGACTAGCCTAGACAAAATATCTCCTGGCACAGACTGGACCAGAATAAAGACCTCCAGGCACAGACTAGACCAGAATAAAGACCTCCAGGCACAGACTAGACCAGAATAAATCCTCCAGGCACAGACTAGACCAGAATAAAAACCTCCAGGCACAAACAAGACATGTCTAAAACCTCCAGGAACAGACTAGACCAGAATAAAACCCTCCAGGCACAGACTTGATGAGACTGAAACCCCCCAGGCACAGACTAGATGAGACTAAAAACCTCCAGGCACAGAGTAGACGAGACTAAAAACCTCAAGGCACAGACTAGACGTGTCTAAAAACCTACAGGCACAGACTAGCCTAAACAAAATATCTCCTGGCACAGACTAGACCGGAATAAAGACCTCCAGGCCCAGACTAGATGAGACTAAAAACTTCCAGGCACAGACTAGACCAGAATAAAACCCTCCAGGCACAGACTAGACCAGAATAAAAACCTCCAGGCACAGACTTGACTTGACTATACTAAAAACCTCCAGGCACAGACTAGATGAGACTAAAAAAATCCAGGCACTGACTAGATGAGACTAAAAACCTCCAGGCACAGACTAGATGAGACTAAAAACCTCCAGGCACAGACTAGACGTGTCTAGAAACCTACAGGCACAGACTAGACTAGACTTAAATCCTCCAGGCACAGACTTGAATACATTAAAAACATCCAGGAATAGACTAGACTAGAATAGAAACCTCCAGCCACAGACTAGTTTAGGATGAAAACCTCCACAAACACACTAGAATAGACTAAAAGTCTCCAGGCACTGACGAGACTAGACTAAAACCCACCAGGCACAGTCTACACCAGACTTAAAACATCCAGGCACAAACAAGACTGGAATGAAAACAAGCAGGCACACATTAGACTGGAATTAAAACCACCAGGAAAAGGCTAGACAAAACTAGACTTGCAAAATCGAGACACAGACCAGACTAGACTGAACACCTTCAGGCACGGAATAGACTAGACTAGACTAGACTTAAAACCTCCCGGCATAGACTAGGCAAGACTAGACTGAAAACACACAGGCACAGAGAAGGCTAGACTGAAAACCTCCAGGCACAGAGTAGACGAGAATAAAAACCTCCAGGCTTAGGTTAGACTAGACTGAAAACCTCCAGGCACAGACTAGACTAGAATGAACACCTTCAGGCACGGTGTAGGCTAGCCTAGACTTAAAACCTCCAGGCACAGTCTAGACTAGACTATACAAAAATCCTCCAAGCACAGACTAGACTAGAGTAGACTAGGAACTTGCAGCCGCAGACTAGACGAGAGTAAAAACCACCAGGGACAAACTCAAGGAGACTAAAAACCTCCAGGCACAGACTAGACGAGACTAAAAACCTCCAAGCACAGACTAGATGAGACTAAAAACCTCCAGGGACAGACTAGACGTGTCTAAAAACCTACAGGCACAGACTAGACTAGACAAAACATCTCCTGGCACAGACTGGACCAAAATAAAGACCTCCAGGCACAGACTAGACCAGAATAAAAACCTCCAGGCACAGACTAGACCAGAATAAAAACATCCAGGCACAGACTAGACCAGAATAAAAACCTCCAGGCACAGACTAGACCAGAATAAAAACCTCCAGGCACAGACTACTCATGTATGAAAACCTACAAGCACAGACTAGACGTGTCTAAAAACCTACAGTCACAGACTAGACTAGAGAAAACATCTCCTGGCACAGACTGGACCAAAATAAAGACCTCCAGGCACAGACTAGACCAGAATAAAAAACTGCAGGCACAGACAAGACGTGTGTAAAACCTCCAGGAACAGACTAGACCAGAATAAAAACCTCCAGGCACAGACTTGACTTGACTAGACTAAAAACCTCCAGGCACAGATTAGATGAGACTAAAAAACCTCCGGGCACAAACTAGACATGTCTAAAAACCTCCAGGCACAGACTAGCCTAGACAAAATATCTCCTGGCACAGACTGGACCAGAATAAAGACCTCCAGGCACAGACTAGACCAGAATAAAAACCTCCAGGCACAGACTAGAAAAGAATAAATCCTCCAGGCACAGACTAGACCAGAATAAAAACCTCCAGGCACAAACAAGACATGTCTAAAACCTCCAGGAACAGACTAGACCAGAATAAAACCCTCCAGGCACAGACTTGATGAGACTGAAACCCCCCAGGCACAGACTAGATGAGACTAAAAACCTCCAGGCACAGAGTAGACGAGACTAAAAACCTCAAGGCACAGACTAGACGTGTCTAAAAACCTACAGGCACAGACTAGCCTAAACAAAATATCTCCTGGCACAGACTAGACCAGAATAAAGACCTCCAGGCCCAGACTAGATGAGACTAAAATCTTCCAGGCACAGACTAGACCAGAATAAAAAACTCCAGGCACAGACTAGACCAGAATAAAAACCTCCAGGCACAGACTTGACTTGACTATACTAAAAACCTCCAGGCACAGACTAGATGAGACTAAAAAAATCCAGGCACTGACTAGATGAGACTAAAAACCTCCAGGCACAGACTAGATGAGACTAAAAACCTCCAGGCACAGACTAGACGTGTCTAGAAACCTACAGGCACAGACTAGACTAGACTTAAATCCTCCAGGCACAGACTTGAATACATTAAAAACATCCAGGAATAGACTAGACTAGAATAGAAACCTCCAGCCACAGACTAGTTTAGGATGAAAACCTCCACAAACACACTAGAATAGACTAAAAGTCTCCAGGCACTGACGAGACTAGACTAAAACCCACCAGGCACAGTCTACACCAGACTTAAAACATCCAGGCACAAACAAGACTGGAATGAAAACAAGCAGGCACACATTAGACTGGAATTAAAACCACCAGGAAAAGGCTAGACAAAACTAGACTTACAAAATCGAGACACAGACCAGACTAGACTGAACACCTTCAGGCACGGAATAGACTAGACTAGACTAGACTTAAAACCTCCCGGCATAGACTAGGCAAGACTAGACTGAAAACACACAGGCACAGAGAAGGCTAGACTGAAAACCTCCAGGCACAGAGTAGACGAGAATAAAAACCTCCAGGCTTAGGTTAGACTAGACTGAAAACCTCCAGGCACAGACTAGACTAGAATGAACACCTTCAGGCACGGTGTAGGCTAGCCTAGACTTAAAACCTCCAGGCACAGTCTAGACTAGACTATACAAAAATCCTCCAAGCACAGACTAGACTAGAGTAGACTAGGAACTTGCAGCCGCAGACTAGACGAGAGTAAAAACCACCAGGGACAAACTCAAGGAGACTAAAAACCTCCAGGCACAGACTAGACGAGACTAAAAACCTCCAAGCACAGACTAGATGAGACTAAAAACCTCCAGGGACAGACTAGACGTGTCTAAAAACCTACAGGCACAGACTAGACTAGACAAAACATCTCCTGGCACAGACTGGACCAAAATAAAGACCTCCAGGCACAGACTAGACCAGAATAAAAACCTCCAGGCACAGACTAGACCAGAATAAAAACATCCAGGCACAGACTAGACCAGAATAAAAACCTCCAGGCACAGACTAGACCAGAATAAAAACCTCCAGGCACAGACTACTCATGTATGAAAACCTACAGGCACAGACTAGACGTGTCTAAAAACCTACAGTCACAGACTAGACTAGACAAAACATCTCCTGGCACAGACTGGACCAAAATAAAGACCTCCAGGCACAGACTAGACCAGAATAAAAAACTGCAGGCACAGACAAGACGTGTGTAAAACCTCCAGGCACAGACTAGACCAGAATAAAAACCTCCAGGCACAGACTTGACTTGACTAGACTAAAAACCTCCAGGCACAGATTAGATGAGACTAAAAAACCTCCGGGCACAAACTAGACATGTCTAAAAACCTCCAGGCACAGACTAGCCTAGACAAAATATCTCCTGGCACAGACTGGACCAGAATAAAGACCTCCAGGCACAGACTAGACCAGAATAAAAACCTCCAGGCACAGACTAGAAAAGAATAAATCCTCCAGGCACAGACTAGACCAAAATAAAAACCTCCAGGCACAAACAAGACATGTCTAAAACCTCCAGGAACAGACTAGACCAGAATAAAAACATCCAGGCACAGACTAGACCAGAATAAAAACCTCCAGGCACAGACTAGACCAGAATAAAAACCTCCAGGCACAGACTACTCATGTATAAAAACCTACAGGCACAGACTAGACGTGTCTAAAAACCTACAGGCACAGACTAGACTAGACAAAACATCTCCTGGCACAGACTGGACCAAAATAAAGACCTCCAGGCACAGACTAGACCAGAATAAAAACATCCAGGCACAGACTACAAAAGAATAAAAACCTCCAGGCACAGACTAGACCAGAATAAAAACCTCCAGGCACAGACTAGTCATGTATAAAAACCTCCAGGCACAGACTAGGCGTGTCTAAAAACCTACAGTCACAGACTAGACTAGACAAAACATCTCCTGGCACAGACTGGACCAAAATAAAGACCTCCAGGCACAGACTAGACCAGAATAAAAAACTGCAGGCACAGACAAGACGTGTGTAAAACCTCCAGGAACAGACTAGACCAGAATAAAAACCTCCAGGCACAGACTTGACTTGACTAGACTAAAAACCTCCAGGCACAGATTAGATGAGACTAAAAAACCTCCGGGCACAAACTAGACATGTCTAAAAACCTCCAGGCACAGACTAGCCTAGACAAAATATCTCCTGGCACAGACTGGACCAGAATAAAGACCTCCAGGCACAGACTAGACCAGAATAAAGACCTCCAGGCACAGACTAGAAAAGAATAAATCCTCCAGGCACAGACTAGACCAGAATAAAAACCTCCAGGCACAAACAAGACATGTCTAAAACCATCAGGAACAGACTAGACCAGAATAAAACCCTCCAGGCACAGACTTGATGAGACTGAAACCCCCCAGGCACAGAGTAGACGAGACTAAAAACCTCCAGGCACAGACTAGACGTGTCTAAAAACCTCCAGGCACAGACTAGCCTAGACAAAATATCTCCTGGCACAGACTGGACCAGAATAAAAACCTCCAGGCACAGACTAGACCAGAATAAAAACCTCCAGGCACAGACTAGACCAGAATAAAGACCTCCAGGCACAGACTAGAAAAGAATAAATCCTCCAGGCACAGACTAGACCAGAATAAAAACCTCCAGGCACAAACAAGACATGTCTAAAACCTCCAGGAACAGACTAGACCAGAATAAAACCCTCCAGGCACAGACTTGATGAGACTGAAACCCCCCAGGCACAGACTAGACCAGAATAAAAACCTCCAGGCACAGAGTAGACGAGACTAAAAACCTCAAGGCACAGACTAGACGAGTCTAAAAACCTACAGGCACAGACTAGCCTAAACAAAATATCTCCTGGCACAGACTAGACCAGAATAAAGACCTCCAGGCACAGACTAGACAAGAATAAAAAACTGCAGGCACAGACAAGACGTGTGTAAAACCTCCAGGAACAGACTAGACCAGAATAAAAACCTCCAGGCACAGACTTGACTTGACTATACTAAAAACCTCCAGGCACAGATTAGATGAGACTAAAAAACCTCCGGGCACAAACTAGACATGTCTAAAAACCTCCAGGCACAGACTAGCCTAGACAAAATATCTCCTGGCACAGACTGGACCAGAATAAAGACCTCCAGGCACAGACTAGACCAGAATAAAGACCTCCAGGCACAGACTAGACCAGAATAAATCCTCCAGGCACAGACTAGACCAGAATAAAAACCTCCAGGCACAAACAAGACATGTCTAAAACCTCCAGGAACAGACTAGACCAGAATAAAACCCTCCAGGCACAGACTTGATGAGACTGAAACCCCCCAGGCACAGACTAGATGAGACTAAAAACCTCCAGGCACAGAGTAGACGAGACTAAAAACCTCAAGGCACAGACTAGACGTGTCTAAAAACCTACAGGCACAGACTAGCCTAAACAAAATATCTCCTGGCACAGACTAGACCAGAATAAAGACCTCCAGGCCCAGACTAGATGAGACTAAAAACTTCCAGGCACAGACTAGACCAGAATAAAACCCTCCAGGCACAGACTAGACCAGAATAAAAACCTCCAGGCACAGACTTGACTTGACTATACTAAAAACCTCCAGGCACAGACTAGATGAGACTAAAAAAATCCAGGCACTGACTAGATGAGACTAAAAACCTCCAGGCACAGACTAGATGAGACTAAAAACCTCCAGGCACAGACTAGACGTGTCTAGAAACCTACAGGCACAGACTAGACTAGACTTAAATCCTCCAGGCACAGACTTGAATACATTAAAAACATCCAGGAATAGACTAGACTAGAATAGAAACCTCCAGCCACAGACTAGTTTAGGATGAAAACCTCCACAAACACACTAGAATAGACTAAAAGTCTCCAGGCACTGACGAGACTAGACTAAAACCCACCAGGCACAGTCTACACCAGACTTAAAACATCCAGGCACAAACAAGACTGGAATGAAAACAAGCAGGCACACATTAGACTGGAATTAAAACCACCAGGAAAAGGCTAGACAAAACTAGACTTACAAAATCGAGACACAGACCAGACTAGACTGAACACCTTCAGGCACGGAATAGACTAGACTAGACTAGACTTAAAACCTCCCGGCATAGACTAGGCAAGACTAGACTGAAAACACACAGGCACAGAGAAGGCTAGACTGAAAACCTCCAGGCACAGAGTAGACGAGAATAAAAACCTCCAGGCTTAGGTTAGACTAGACTGAAAACCTCCAGGCACAGACTAGACTAGAATGAACACCTTCAGGCACGGTGTAGGCTAGCCTAGACTTAAAACCTCCAGGCACAGTCTAGACTAGACTATACAAAAATCCTCCAAGCACAGACTAGACTAGAGTAGACTAGGAACTTGCAGCCGCAGACTAGACGAGAGTAAAAACCACCAGGGACAAACTCAAGGAGACTAAAAACCTCCAGGCACAGACTAGACGAGACTAAAAACCTCCAAGCACAGACTAGATGAGACTAAAAACCTCCAGGGACAGACTAGACGTGTCTAAAAACCTACAGGCACAGACTAGACTAGACAAAACATCTCCTGGCACAGACTGGACCAAAATAAAGACCTCCAGGCACAGACTAGACCAGAATAAAAACCTCCAGGCACAGACTAGACCAGAATAAAAACCTCCAGGCACAGACTAGACCAGAATAAAAACCTCCAGGCACAGACTAGACCAGAATAAAAACCTCCAGGCACAGACTACTCATGTATGAAAACCTCCAGGCACAGACTAGACGTGTCTAAAAACCTACAGTCACAGACTAGACTAGACAAAACATCTCCTGGCACAGACTGGACCAAAATAAAGACCTCCAGGCACAGACTAGACCAGAATAAAAAACTGCAGGCACAGACAAGACGTGTGTAAAACCTCCAGGAACAGACTAGACCAGAATAAAAACCTCCAGGCACAGACTTGACTTGACTAGACTAAAAACCTCCAGGCACAGATTAGATGAGACTAAAAAACCTCCGGGCACAAACTAGACATGTCTAAAAACCTCCAGGCACAGACTAGCCTAGACAAAATATCTCCTGGCACAGACTGGACCAGAATAAAGACCTCCAGGCACAGACTAGACCAGAATAAAGACCTCCAGGCACAGACTAGAAAAGAATAAATCCTCCAGGCACAGACTAGACCAGAATAAAAACCTCCAGGCACAAACAAGACATGTCTAAAACCATCAGGAACAGACTAGACCAGAATAAAACCCTCCAGGCACAGACTTGATGAGACTGAAACCCCCCAGGCACAGAGTAGACGAGACTAAAAACCTCCAGGCACAGACTAGACGTGTCTAAAAATCTCCAGGCACAGACTAGCCTAGACAAAATATCTCCTGGCACAGACTGGACCAGAATAAAAACCTCCAGGCACAGACTAGACCAGAATAAAAACCTCCAGGCACAGACTAGACCAGAATAAAGACCTCCAGGCACAGACTAGAAAAGAATAAATCCTCCAGGCACAGACTAGACCAGAATAAAAACCTACAGGCACAAACAAGACATGTCTAAAACCTCCAGGAACAGACTAGACCAGAATAAAACCCTCCAGGCACAGACTTGATGAGACTGAAACCCCCCAGGCACAGACTAGACCAGAATAAAAACCTCCAGGCACAGAGTAGACGAGACTAAAAACCTCAAGGCACAGACTAGACGTGTCTAAAAACCTACAGGCACAGACTAGCCTAAACAAAATATCTCCTGGCACAGACTAGACCAGAATAAAAACCTCCAGGCACAGACTAGACAAGAATAAAAAACTGCAGGCACAGACAAGACGTGTGTAAAACCTCCAGGAACAGACTAGACCAGAATAAAAACCTCCAGGCACAGACTTGACTTGACTAGACTAAAAACCTCCAGGCACAGATTAGATGAGACTAAAAAACCTCCGGGCACAAACTAGACATGTCTAAAAACCTCCAGGCACAGACTAGCCTAGACAAAATATCTCCTGGCACAGACTGGACCAGAATAAAGACCTCCAGGCACAGACTAGACCAGAATAAAGACCTCCAGGCACAGACTAGACCAGAATAAATCCTCCAGGCACAGACTAGACCAGAATAAAAACCTCCAGGCACAAACAAGACATGTCTAAAACCTCCAGGAACAGACTAGACCAGAATAAAACCCTCCAGGCACAGACTTGATGAGACTGAAACCCCCCAGGCACAGACTAGATGAGACTAAAAACCTCCAGGCACAGAGTAGACGAGACTAAAAACCTCAAGGCACAGACTAGACGTGTCTAAAAACCTACAGGCACAGACTAGCCTAAACAAAATATCTCCTGGCACAGACTAGACCGGAATAAAGACCTCCAGGCCCAGACTAGATGAGACTAAAAACTTCCAGGCACAGACTAGACCAGAATAAAACCCTCCAGGCACAGACTAGACCAGAATAAAAACCTCCAGGCACAGACTTGACTTGACTATACTAAAAACCTCCAGGCACAGACTAGATGAGACTAAAAAAATCCAGGCACTGACTAGATGAGACTAAAAACCTCCAGGCACAGACTAGATGAGACTAAAAACCTCCAGGCACAGACTAGACGTGTCTAGAAACCTACAGGCACAGACTAGACTAGACTTAAATCCTCCAGGCACAGACTTGAATACATTAAAAACATCCAGGAATAGACTAGACTAGAATAGAAACCTCCAGCCACAGACTAGTTTAGGATGAAAACCTCCACAAACACACTAGAATAGACTAAAAGTCTCCAGGCACTGACGAGACTAGACTAAAACCCACCAGGCACAGTCTACACCAGACTTAAAACATCCAGGCACAAACAAGACTGGAATGAAAACAAGCAGGCACACATTAGACTGGAATTAAAACCACCAGGAAAAGGCTAGACAAAACTAGACTTGCAAAATCGAGACACAGACCAGACTAGACTGAACACCTTCAGGCACGGAATAGACTAGACTAGACTAGACTTAAAACCTCCCGGCATAGACTAGGCAAGACTAGACTGAAAACACACAGGCACAGAGAAGGCTAGACTGAAAACCTCCAGGCACAGAGTAGACGAGAATAAAAACCTCCAGGCTTAGGTTAGACTAGACTGAAAACCTCCAGGCACAGACTAGACTAGAATGAACACCTTCAGGCACGGTGTAGGCTAGCCTAGACTTAAAACCTCCAGGCACAGTCTAGACTAGACTATACAAAAATCCTCCAAGCACAGACTAGACTAGAGTAGACTAGGAACTTGCAGCCGCAGACTAGACGAGAGTAAAAACCACCAGGGACAAACTCAAGGAGACTAAAAACCTCCAGGCACAGACTAGACGAGACTAAAAACCTCCAAGCACAGACTAGATGAGACTAAAAACCTCCAGGGACAGACTAGACGTGTCTAAAAACCTACAGGCACAGACTAGACTAGACAAAACATCTCCTGGCACAGACTGGACCAAAATAAAGACCTCCAGGCACAGACTAGACCAGAATAAAAACCTCCAGGCACAGACTAGACCAGAATAAAAACATCCAGGCACAGACTAGACCAGAATAAAAACCTCCAGGCACAGACTAGACCAGAATAAAAACCTCCAGGCACAGACTACTCATGTATGAAAACCTACAAGCACAGACTAGACGTGTCTAAAAACCTACAGTCACAGACTAGACTAGAGAAAACATCTCCTGGCACAGACTGGACCAAAATAAAGACCTCCAGGCACAGACTAGACCAGAATAAAAAACTGCAGGCACAGACAAGACGTGTGTAAAACCTCCAGGAACAGACTAGACCAGAATAAAAACCTCCAGGCACAGACTTGACTTGACTAGACTAAAAACCTCCAGGCACAGATTAGATGAGACTAAAAAACCTCCGGGCACAAACTAGACATGTCTAAAAACCTCCAGGCACAGACTAGCCTAGACAAAATATCTCCTGGCACAGACTGGACCAGAATAAAGACCTCCAGGCACAGACTAGACCAGAATAAAAACCTCCAGGCACAGACTAGAAAAGAATAAATCCTCCAGGCACAGACTAGACCAGAATAAAAACCTCCAGGCACAAACAAGACATGTCTAAAACCTCCAGGAACAGACTAGACCAGAATAAAACCCTCCAGGCACAGACTTGATGAGACTGAAACCCCCCAGGCACAGACTAGATGAGACTAAAAACCTCCAGGCACAGAGTAGACGAGACTAAAAACCTCAAGGCACAGACTAGACGTGTCTAAAAACCTACAGGCACAGACTAGCCTAAACAAAATATCTCCTGGCACAGACTAGACCAGAATAAAGACCTCCAGGCCCAGACTAGATGAGACTAAAATCTTCCAGGCACAGACTAGACCAGAATAAAAAACTCCAGGCACAGACTAGACCAGAATAAAAACCTCCAGGCACAGACTTGACTTGACTATACTAAAAACCTCCAGGCACAGACTAGATGAGACTAAAAAAATCCAGGCACTGACTAGATGAGACTAAAAACCTCCAGGCACAGACTAGATGAGACTAAAAACCTCCAGGCACAGACTAGACGTGTCTAGAAACCTACAGGCACAGACTAGACTAGACTTAAATCCTCCAGGCACAGACTTGAATACATTAAAAACATCCAGGAATAGACTAGACTAGAATAGAAACCTCCAGCCACAGACTAGTTTAGGATGAAAACCTCCACAAACACACTAGAATAGACTAAAAGTCTCCAGGCACTGACGAGACTAGACTAAAACCCACCAGGCACAGTCTACACCAGACTTAAAACATCCAGGCACAAACAAGACTGGAATGAAAACAAGCAGGCACACATTAGACTGGAATTAAAACCACCAGGAAAAGGCTAGACAAAACTAGACTTACAAAATCGAGACACAGACCAGACTAGACTGAACACCTTCAGGCACGGAATAGACTAGACTAGACTAGACTTAAAACCTCCCGGCATAGACTAGGCAAGACTAGACTGAAAACACACAGGCACAGAGAAGGCTAGACTGAAAACCTCCAGGCACAGAGTAGACGAGAATAAAAACCTCCAGGCTTAGGTTAGACTAGACTGAAAACCTCCAGGCACAGACTAGACTAGAATGAACACCTTCAGGCACGGTGTAGGCTAGCCTAGACTTAAAACCTCCAGGCACAGTCTAGACTAGACTATACAAAAATCCTCCAAGCACAGACTAGACTAGAGTAGACTAGGAACTTGCAGCCGCAGACTAGACGAGAGTAAAAACCACCAGGGACAAACTCAAGGAGACTAAAAACCTCCAGGCACAGACTAGACGAGACTAAAAACCTCCAAGCACAGACTAGATGAGACTAAAAACCTCCAGGGACAGACTAGACGTGTCTAAAAACCTACAGGCACAGACTAGACTAGACAAAACATCTCCTGGCACAGACTGGACCAAAATAAAGACCTCCAGGCACAGACTAGACCAGAATAAAAACCTCCAGGCACAGACTAGACCAGAATAAAAACATCCAGGCACAGACTAGACCAGAATAAAAACCTCCAGGCACAGACTAGACCAGAATAAAAACCTCCAGGCACAGACTACTCATGTATGAAAACCTACAGGCACAGACTAGACGTGTCTAAAAACCTACAGTCACAGACTAGACTAGACAAAACATCTCCTGGCACAGACTGGACCAAAATAAAGACCTCCAGGCACAGACTAGACCAGAATAAAAAACTGCAGGCACAGACAAGACGTGTGTAAAACCTCCAGGCACAGACTAGACCAGAATAAAAACCTCCAGGCACAGACTTGACTTGACTAGACTAAAAACCTCCAGGCACAGATTAGATGAGACTAAAAAACCTCCGGGCACAAACTAGACATGTCTAAAAACCTCCAGGCACAGACTAGCCTAGACAAAATATCTCCTGGCACAGACTGGACCAGAATAAAGACCTCCAGGCACAGACTAGACCAGAATAAAAACCTCCAGGCACAGACTAGAAAAGAATAAATCCTCCAGGCACAGACTAGACCAAAATAAAAACCTCCAGGCACAAACAAGACATGTCTAAAACCTCCAGGAACAGACTAGACCAGAATAAAAACATCCAGGCACAGACTAGACCAGAATAAAAACCTCCAGGCACAGACTAGACCAGAATAAAAACCTCCAGGCACAGACTACTCATGTATAAAAACCTACAGGCACAGACTAGACGTGTCTAAAAACCTACAGGCACAGACTAGACTAGACAAAACATCTCCTGGCACAGACTGGACCAAAATAAAGACCTCCAGGCACAGACTAGACCAGAATAAAAACATCCAGGCACAGACTACAAAAGAATAAAAACCTCCAGGCACAGACTAGACCAGAATAAAAACCTCCAGGCACAGACTAGTCATGTATAAAAACCTCCAGGCACAGACTAGGCGTGTCTAAAAACCTACAGTCACAGACTAGACTAGACAAAACATCTCCTGGCACAGACTGGACCAAAATAAAGACCTCCAGGCACAGACTAGACCAGAATAAAAAACTGCAGGCACAGACAAGACGTGTGTAAAACCTCCAGGAACAGACTAGACCAGAATAAAAACCTCCAGGCACAGACTTGACTTGACTAGACTAAAAACCTCCAGGCACAGATTAGATGAGACTAAAAAACCTCCGGGCACAAACTAGACATGTCTAAAAACCTCCAGGCACAGACTAGCCTAGACAAAATATCTCCTGGCACAGACTGGACCAGAATAAAGACCTCCAGGCACAGACTAGACCAGAATAAAGACCTCCAGGCACAGACTAGAAAAGAATAAATCCTCCAGGCACAGACTAGACCAGAATAAAAACCTCCAGGCACAAACAAGACATGTCTAAAACCATCAGGAACAGACTAGACCAGAATAAAACCCTCCAGGCACAGACTTGATGAGACTGAAACCCCCCAGGCACAGAGTAGACGAGACTAAAAACCTCCAGGCACAGACTAGACGTGTCTAAAAACCTCCAGGCACAGACTAGCCTAGACAAAATATCTCCTGGCACAGACTGGACCAGAATAAAAACCTCCAGGCACAGACTAGACCAGAATAAAAACCTCCAGGCACAGACTAGACCAGAATAAAGACCTCCAGGCACAGACTAGAAAAGAATAAATCCTCCAGGCACAGACTAGACCAGAATAAAAACCTCCAGGCACAAACAAGACATGTCTAAAACCTCCAGGAACAGACTAGACCAGAATAAAACCCTCCAGGCACAGACTTGATGAGACTGAAACCCCCCAGGCACAGACTAGATGAGACTAAAAACCTCCAGGCACAGAGTAGACGAGACTAAAAACCTCAAGGCACAGACTAGACGTGTCTAAAAACCTACAGGCACAGACTAGCCTAAACAAAATATCTCCTGGCAGAGACTAGACCAGAATAAAAACCTCCAGGCACAGACTAGACAAGAATAAAAAACTGCAGGCACAGACAAGACGTGTGTAAAACCTCCAGGAACAGACTAGACCAGAATAAAAACCTCCAGGCACAGACTTGACTTGACTATACTAAAAACCTCCAGGCACAGATTAGATGAGACTAAAAAACCTCCGGGCACAAACTAGACATGTCTAAAAACCTCCAGGCACAGACTAGCCTAGACAAAATATCTCCTGGCACAGACTGGACCAGAATAAAGACCTCCAGGCACAGACTAGACCAGAATAAAGACCTCCAGGCACAGACTAGACCAGAATAAATCCTCCAGGCACAGACTAGACCAGAATAAAAACCTCCAGGCACAAACAAGACATGTCTAAAACCTCCAGGAACAGACTAGACCAGAATAAAACCCTCCAGGCACAGACTTGATGAGACTGAAACCCCCCAGGCACAGACTAGATGAGACTAAAAACCTCCAGGCACAGAGTAGACGAGACTAAAAACCTCAAGGCACAGACTAGACGTGTCTAAAAACCTACAGGCACAGACTAGCCTAAACAAAATATCTCCTGGCACAGACTAGACCAGAATAAACACCTCCAGGCCCAGACTAGATGAGACTAAAAACTTCCAGGCACAGACTAGACCAGAATAAAACCCTCCAGGCACAGACTAGACCAGAATAAAAACCTCCAGGCACAGACTTGACTTGACTATACTAAAAACCTCCAGGCACAGACTAGATGAGACTAAAAAAATCCAGGCACTGACTAGATGAGACTAAAAACCTCCAGGCACAGACTAGATGAGACTAAAAACCTCCAGGCACAGACTAGACGTGTCTAGAAACCTACAGGCACAGACTAGACTAGACTTAAATCCTCCAGGCACAGACTTGAATACATTAAAAACATCCAGGAATAGACTAGACTAGAATAGAAACCTCCAGCCACAGACTAGTTTAGGATAAAAACCTCCACAAACACACTAGAATAGACTAAAAGTCTCCAGGCACTGACGAGACTAGACTAAAACCCACCAGGCACAGTCTACACCAGACTTAAAACATCCAGGCACAAACAAGACTGGAATGAAAACAAGCAGGCACACATTAGACTGGAATTAAAACCACCAGGAAAAGGCTAGACAAAACTAGACTTACAAAATCGAGACACAGACCAGACTAGACTGAACACCTTCAGGCACGGAATAGACTAGACTAGACTAGACTTAAAACCTCCCGGCATAGACTAGGCAAGACTAGACTGAAAACACACAGGCACAGAGAAGGCTAGACTGAAAACCTCCAGGCACAGAGTAGACGAGAATAAAAACCTCCAGGCTTAGGTTAGACTAGACTGAAAACCTCCAGGCACAGACTAGACTAGAATGAACACCTTCAGGCACGGTGTAGGCTAGCCTAGACTTAAAACCTCCAGGCACAGTCTAGACTAGACTATACAAAAATCCTCCAAGCACAGACTAGACTAGAGTAGACTAGGAACTTGCAGCCGCAGACTAGACGAGAGTAAAAACCACCAGGGACAAACTCAAGGAGACTAAAAACCTCCAGGCACAGACTAGACGAGACTAAAAACCTCCAAGCACAGACTAGATGAGACTAAAAACCTCCAGGGACAGACTAGACGTGTCTAAAAACCTACAGGCACAGACTAGACTAGACAAAACATCTCCTGGCACAGACAGGACCAAAATAAAGACCTCCAGGCACAGACTAGACCAGAATAAAAACCTCCAGGCACAGACTAGACCAGAATAAAAACATCCAGGCACAGACTAGACCAGAATAAAAACCTCCAGGCACAGACTAGACCAGAATAAAAACCTCCAGGCACAGACTACTCATGTATGAAAACCTCCAGGCACAGACTAGACGTGTCTAAAAACCTACAGTCACAGACTAGACTAGACAAAACATCTCCTGGCACAGACTGGACCAAAATAAAGACCTCCAGGCACAGACTAGACCAGAATAAAAAACTGCAGGCACAGACAAGACGTGTGTAAAACCTCCAGGAACAGACTAGACCAGAATAAAAACCTCCAGGCACAGACTTGACTTGACTAGACTAAAAACCTCCAGGCACAGATTAGATGAGACTAAAAAACCTCCGGGCACAAACTAGACATGTCTAAAAACCTCCAGGCACAGACTAGCCTAGACAAAATATCTCCTGGCACAGACTGGACCAGAATAAGGACCTCCAGGCACAGACTAGACCAGAATAAAGACCTCGAGGCACAGACTAGAAAAGAATAAATCCTCCAGGCACAGACTAGACCAGAATAAAAACCTCCAGGCACAAACAAGACATGTCTAAAACCATCAGGAACAGACTAGACCAGAATAAAACCCTCCAGGCACAGACTTGATGAGACTGAAACCCCCCAGGCACAGAGTAGACGAGACTAAAAACCTCCAGGCACAGACTAGACGTGTCTAAAAACCTCCAGGCACAGACTAGCCTAGACAAAATATCTCCTGGCACAGACTGGACCAGAATAAAGACCTCCAGGCACAGACTAGACCAGAATAAAAACCTCCAGGCACAGACTAGACCAGAATAAAGACCTCCAGGCACAGACTAGAAAAGAATAAATCCTCCAGGCACAGACTAGACCAGAATAAAAACCTCCAGGCACAAACAAGACATGTCTAAAACCTCCAGGAACAGACTAGACCAGAATAAAACCCTCCAGGCACAGACTTGATGAGACTGAAACCCCCCAGGCACAGACTAGACCAGAATAAAAACCTCCAGGCACAGAGTAGACGAGACTAAAAACCTCAAGGCACAGACTAGACGTGTCTAAAAACCTACAGGCACAGACTAGCCTAAACAAAATATCTCCTGGCACAGACTAGACCAGAATAAAGACCTCCAGGCACAGACTAGACCAGAATAAATCCTCCAGGCACAGACTAGACCAGAATAAAAACCTCCAGGCACAAACAAGACATGTCTAAAACCTCCAGGAACAGACTAGACCAGAATAAAACCCTCCAGGCACAGACTTGATGAGACTGAAACCCCCCAGGCACAGACTAGATGAGACTAAAAACCTCCAGGCACAGAGTAGACGAGACTAAAAACCTCAAGGCACAGACTAGACGTGTCTAAAAACCTACAGGCACAGACTAGCCTAAACAAAATATCTCCTGGCACAGACTAGACCGGAATAAAGACCTCCAGGCCCAGACTAGATGAGACTAAAAACTTCCAGGCACAGACTAGACCAGAATAAAACCCTCCAGGCACAGACTAGACCAGAATAAAAACCTCCAGGCACAGACTTGACTTGACTATACTAAAAACCTCCAGGCACAGACTAGATGAGACTAAAAAAATCCAGGCACTGACTAGATGAGACTAAAAACCTCCAGGCACAGACTAGATGAGACTAAAAACCTCCAGGCACAGACTAGACGTGTCTAGAAACCTACAGGCACAGACTAGACTAGACTTAAATCCTCCAGGCACAGACTTGAATACATTAAAAACATCCAGGAATAGACTAGACTAGAATAGAAACCTCCAGCCACAGACTAGTTTAGGATGAAAACCTCCACAAACACACTAGAATAGACTAAAAGTCTCCAGGCACTGACGAGACTAGACTAAAACCCACCAGGCACAGTCTACACCAGACTTAAAACATCCAGGCACAAACAAGACTGGAATGAAAACAAGCAGGCACACATTAGACTGGAATTAAAACCACCAGGAAAAGGCTAGACAAAACTAGACTTACAAAATCGAGACACAGACCAGACTAGACTGAACACCTTCAGGCACGGAATAGACTAGACTAGACTAGACTTAAAACCTCCCGGCATAGACTAGGCAAGACTAGACTGAAAACACACAGGCACAGAGAAGGCTAGACTGAAAACCTCCAGGCACAGAGTAGACGAGAATAAAAACCTCCAGGCTTAGGTTAGACTAGACTGAAAACCTCCAGGCACAGACTAGACTAGAATGAACACCTTCAGGCACGGTGTAGGCTAGCCTAGACTTAAAACCTCCAGGCACAGTCTAGACTAGACTATACAAAAATCCTCCAAGCACAGACTAGACTAGAGTAGACTAGGAACTTGCAGCCGCAGACTAGACGAGAGTAAAAACCACCAGGGACAAACTCAAGGAGACTAAAAACCTCCAGGCACAGACTAGACGAGACTAAAAACCTCCAAGCACAGACTAGATGAGACTAAAAACCTCCAGGGACAGACTAGACGTGTCTAAAAACCTACAGGCACAGACTAGACTAGACAAAATATCTCCTGGCACAGACTGGACCAGAATAAAGACCTCCAGGCACAGACTAGACCAGAATAAAGACCTCCAGGCACAGACTAGAAAAGAATAAATCCTCCAGGCACAGACTAGACCAGAATAAAAACCTCCAGGCACAAACAAGACATATCTAAAACCATCAGGAACAGACTAGACCAGAATAAAACCCTCCAGGCACAGACTTGATGAGACTGAAACCCCCCAGGCACAGAGTAGACGAGACTAAAAACCTCCAGGCACAGACTAGACGTGTCTAAAAACCTCCAGGCACAGACTAGCCTAGACAAAATATCTCCTGGCACAGACTGGACCAGAATAAAGACCTCCAGGCACAGACTAGACCAGAATAAAAACCTCCAGGCACAGACTAGACCAGAATAAAGACCTCCAGGCACAGACTAGAAAAGAATAAATCCTCCAGGCACAGGACTAGACCAGAATAAAAACCTCCAGGCACAAACAAGACATGTCTAAAACCTCCAGGAACAGACTAGACCAGAATAAAACCCTCCAGGCACAGACTTGATGAGACTGAAACCCCCCAGGCACAGACTAGACCAGAATAAAAACCTCCAGGCACAGAGTAGACGAGACTAAAAACCTCAAGGCACAGACTAGACGTGTCTAAAAACCTACAGGCACAGACTAGCCTAAACAAAATATCTCCTGGCACAGACTAGACCAGAATAAAAACCTCCAGGCACAGACTAGACAAGAATAAAAAACTGCAGGCACAGACAAGACGTGTGTAAAACCTCCAGGAACAGACTAGACCAGAATAAAAACCTCCAGGCACAGACTTGACTTGACCAGACTAAAAACCTCCAGGCACAGATTAGATGAGACTAAAAAACCTCCGGGCACAAACTAGACATGTCTAAAAACCTCCAGGCACAGACTAGCCTAGACAAAATATCTCCTGGCACAGACTGGACCAGAATAAAGACCTCCAGGCACAGACTAGACCAGAATAAAGACCTCCAGGCACAGACTAGACCAGAATAAATCCTCCAGGCACAGACTAGACCAGAATAAAAACATCCAGGCACAGACTAGACCAGAATAAAAACCTCCAGGCACAGACTAGACCAGAATAAAAACCTCCAGGCACAGACTACTCATGTATGAAAACCTCCAGGCACAGACTAGACGTGTCTAAAAACCTACAGGCACAGACTAGACTAGACAAAACATCTCCTGGCACAGACTGGACCAAAATAAAGACCTCCAGGCACAGACTAGACCAGAATAAAAAACTGCAGGCACAGACAAGACGTGTGTAAAACCTCCAGGAACAGACTAGACCAGAATAAAAACCTCCAGGCACAGACTTGACTTGACTAGACTAAAAACCTCCAGGCACAGATTAGATGAGACTAAAAAACCTCCGGGCACAAACTAGACATGTCTAAAAACCTCCAGGCACAGACTAGCCTAGACAAAATATCTCCTGGCACAGACTGGACCAGAATAAAGACCTCCAGGCACAGACTAGACCAGAATAAAGACCTCCAGGCACAGACTAGAAAAGAATAAATCCTCCAGGCACAGACTAGACCAGAATAAAAACCTCCAGGCACAAACAAGACATGTCTAAAACCATCAGGAACAGACTAGACCAGAATAAAACCCTCCAGGCACAGACTTGATGAGACTGAAACCCCCCAGGCACAGAGTAGACGAGACTAAAAACCTCCAGGCACAGACTAGACGTGTCTAAAAACCTCCAGGCACAGACTAGCCTAGACAAAATATCTCCTGGCACAGACTGGACCAGAATAAAAACCTCCAGGCACAGACTAGACCAGAATAAAAACCTCCAGGCACAGACTAGACCAGAATAAAGACCTCCAGGCACAGACTAGAAAAGAATAAATCCTCCAGGCACAGACTAGACCAGAATAAAAACCTCCAGGCACAAACAAGACATGTCTAAAACCTCCAGGAACAGACTAGACCAGAATAAAACCCTCCAGGCACAGACTTGATGAGACTGAAACCCCCCAGGCACAGACTAGACCAGAATAAAAACCTCCAGGCACAGAGTAGACGAGACTAAAAACCTCAAGGCACAGACTAGACGTGTCTAAAAACCTACAGGCACAGACTAGCCTAAACAAAATATCTCCTGGCACAGACAAGACCAGAATAAAGACCTCCAGGCCCAGACTAGATGAGACTAAAAACTCCCAGGCACAGACTAGACCAGAATAAAACCCTCCAGGCACAGACTAGACCAGAATAAAAACCTCCAGGCACAGACTTGACTTGACTATACTAAAAACCTCCAGGCACAGACTAGATGAGACTAAAAAAATCCAGGCACTGACTAGATGAGACTAAAAACCTCCAGGCACAGACTAGACAAGACTAAAAACCTCCAGGCACAGACTAGACGTGTCTAGAAACCTACAGGCACAGACTAGACTAGACTTAAATCCTCCAGGCACAGACTTGAATACATTAAAAACATCCAGGAATAGACTAGACTAGAATAGAAACCTCCAGCCACAGACTAGTTTAGGATGAAAACCTCCACAAACACACTAGAATAGACTAAAAGTCTCCAGGCACTGACGAGACTAGACTAAAACCCACCAGGCACAGTCTACACCAGACTTAAAACATCCAGGCACAAACAAGACTGGAATGAAAACAAGCAGGCACACATTAGACTGGAATTAAAACCACCAGGAAAAGGCTAGACAAAACTAGACTTACAAAATCGAGACACAGACCAGACTAGACTGAACACCTTCAGGCACGGAATAGACTAGACTAGACTAGACTTAAAACCTCCCGGCATAGACTAGGCAAGACTAGACTGAAAACACACAGGCACAGAGAAGGCTAGACTGAAAACCTCCAGGCACAGAGTAGACGAGAATAAAAACCTCCAGGCTTAGGTTAGACTAGACTGAAAACCTCCAGGCACAGACTAGACTAGAATGAACACCTTCAGGCACGGTGTAGGCTAGCCTAGACTTAAAACCTCCAGGCACAGTCTAGACTAGACTATACAAAAATCCTCCAAGCACAGACTAGACTAGAGTAGACTAGGAACTTGCAGCCGCAGACTAGACGAGAGTAAAAACCACCAGGGACAAACTCAAGGAGACTAAAAACCTCCAGGCACAGACTAGACGAGACTAAAAACCTCCAAGCACAGACTAGATGAGACTAAAAACCTCCAGGGACAGACTAGACGTGTCTAAAAACCTACAGGCACAGACTAGACTAGACAAAACATCTCCTGGCACAGACAGGACCAAAATAAAGACCTCCAGGCACAGACTAGACCAGAATAAAAACCTCCAGGCACAGACTAGACCAGAATAAAAACATCCAGGCACAGACTAGACCAGAATAAAAACCTCCAGGCACAGACTAGACCACAATAAAAACCTCCAGGCACAGACTACTCATGTATGAAAACCTACAGGCACAGACTAGACTAGACAAAACATCTCCTGGCACAGACTGGACCAAAATAAAGACCTCCAGGCACAGACTAGACCAGAATAAAAAACTGCAGGCACAGACAAGACGTGTGTAAAACCTCCAGGAACAGACTAGACCAGAATAAAAACCTCCAGGCACAGACTTGACTTGACTAGACTAAAAACCTCCAGGCACAGATTAGATGAGACTAAAAAACCTCCGGGCACAAACTAGACATGTCTAAAAACCTCCAGGCACAGACTAGCCTAGACAAAATATCTCCTGGCACAGACTGGACCAGAATAAAGACCTCCAGGCACAGACTAGACCAGAATAAAGACCTCCAGGCACAGACTAGAAAAGAATAAATCCTCCAGGCACAGACTAGACCAGAATAAAAACCTCCAGGCACAAACAAGACATGTCTAAAACCATCAGGAACAGACTAGACCAGAATAAAACCCTCCAGGCACAGACTTGATGAGACTGAAACCCCCCAGGCACAGAGTAGACGAGACTAAAAACCTCCAGGCACAGAGTAGACGTGTCTGAAAACCTAAAGGCACAGACTAGCCTAAACAAAATATCTCCTGGCACAGACTGGATCAGAATAAAAACCTCCAGGCACAGACTAGACCAGAATAAAAACCTCCAGGCACAGACTAGACCAGAATAAAGACCTCCAGGCACAGACTAGAAAAGAATAAATCCTCCAGGCACAGACTAGACCAGAATAAAAACCTCCAGGCACAAACAAGACATGTCTAAAACCTCCAGGAACAGACTAGACCAGAATAAAACCCTCCAGGCACAGACTTGATGAGACTGAAACCCCCCAGGCACAGACTAGACCAGAATAAAAACCTCCAGGCACAGAGTAGACGAGACTAAAAACCTCAAGGCACAGACTAGACGTGTCTAAAAACCTACAGGCACAGACTAGCCTAAACAAAATATCTCCTGGCACAGACTAGACCAGAATAAAGACCTCCAGGCACAGACTAGACAAGAATAAAAAACTGCAGGCACAGACAAGACCAGAATAAAGACCTCCAGGCACAGACTAGAAAAGAATAAATCCTCCAGGCACAGACTAGACCAGAATAAAAACCTCCAGGCACAAACAAGACATGTCTAAAACCTCCAGGAACAGACTAGACCAGAATAAAACCCTCCAGGCACAGACTTGATGAGACTGAAACCCCCCAGGCACAGACTAGACCAGAATAAAAACCTCCAGGCACAGAGTAGATGAGACTAAAAACCTCAAGGCACAGACTAGACGTGTCTAAAAACCTACAGGCACAGACTAGCCTAAACAAAATATCTCCTGGCACAGACTAGACCAGAATAAAGACCTCCAGGCACAGACTAGACAAGAATAAAAAACTGCAGGCACAGACAAGACGTGTGTAAAACCTCCAGGAACAGACTAGACCAGAATAAAAACCTCCAGGCACAGACTTGACTTGACTATACTAAAAACCTCCAGGCACAGATTAGATGAGACTAAAAAACCTCCGGGCACAAACTAGACATGTCTAAAAACCTCCAGGCACAGACTAGCCTAGACAAAATATCTCCTGGCACAGACTGGACCAGAATAAAGACCTCCAGGCACAGACTGGACCAGAATAAAGACCTCCAGGCACAGACTAGACCAGAATAAAAACCTCCAATCACAGACTAGACCAGAATAAAGACCTCCAGGCACAGACTAGAAAAGAATAAATCCTCCAGGCACAGACTAGACCAGAATAAAACCCTCCAGGCACAGACTTGATGAGACTGAAACCCCCCAGGCACAGACTAGATGAGACTAAAAACCTCCAGGCACAGAGTAGACGAGACTAAAAACCTCAAGGCACAGACTAGACGTGTCTAAAACCTCCAGGAACAGACTAGACCAGAATAAAAACCTCCAGGCACAGACTTGATGAGACTGAAACCCCCCAGGCACAGAGTAGACGAGACTAAAAACCTCCAGGCACAGACTAGACGTGTCTGAAAACCTCCAGGCACAGACTAGCCTAAACAAAATATCTCCTGGCACAGACTAGACCAGAATAAAGACCTCCAGGCACAGACTAGACAAGAATAAAAAACTGCAGGCACAGACAAGACGTGTGTAAAACCTCCAGGAACAGACTAGACCAGAATAAAAATCTCCAGGCACAGACTTGACTTGACTATACTAAAAACCTCCAGGCACAGATTAGATGAGACTAAAAAACCTCCGGGCACAAACTAGACATGTCTAAAAACCTCCAGGCACAGACTAGCCTAGACAAAATAACTCCTGGCACAGACTGGACCAGAATAAAGACCTCCAGGCACAGACTGGACCAGAATAAAGACCTCCAGGCACAGACTAGACCAGAATAAAAACCTCCAATCACAGACTAGACCAGAATAAAGACCTCCAGGCACAGACTAGAAAAGAATAAATCCTCCAGGCACAGACTAGACCAGAATAAAAACCTCCAGGCACAGACTAGTCATGTAGAAAAACATACAGGCACAGACTAGACGTGTCTAAAAACCTACAGGCACAGACTAGACTAGACAAAACATCTCCTGGCACAGACTGGACCAAAATAAAGACCTCCAGGCACAGACTAGACCAGAATAAAAACATCCAGGCACAGACTAGACCAGAATAAAAACATCCAGGCACAGACTAGACCAGAATAAAAACCTCCAGGCACAGACTAGACCAGAATAAAGACCTCCAGGCACAGACTAGAAAAGAATAAATCCTCCAGGCACAGACTAGACCAGAATAAAAACCTCCAGGCACAAACAAGACATGTCTAAAACCTCCAGGAACAGACTAGACCAGAATAAAACCCTCCAGGCACAGACTTGATGAGACTGAAACCCCCCAGGCACAGACTAGATGAGACTAAAAACCTCCAGGCACAGAGTAGACGAGACTAAAAACCTCAAGGCACAGACTAGACGTGTCTAAAAACCTACAGGCACAGACTAGCCTAAACAAAATATCTCCTGGCACAGACAAGACCAGAATAAAGACCTCCAGGCCCAGACTAGATGAGACTAAAAACTTCCAGGCACAGACTAGACCAGAATAAAACCCTCCAGGCACAGACTAGACCAGAATAAAAACCTCCAGGCACAGACTTGACTTGACTATACTAAAAACCTCCAGGCACAGACTAGATGAGACTAAAAAAATCCAGGCACTGACTAGATGAGACTAAAAACCTCCAGGCACAGACTAGACGAGACTAAAAACCTCCAGGCACAGACTAGACGTGTCTAGAAACCTACAGGCACAGACTAGACTAGACTTAAATCCTCCAGGCACAGACTTGAATACATTAAAAACATCCAGGAATAGACTAGACTAGAATAGAAACCTCCAGCCACAGACTAGTTTAGGATAAAAACCTCCACAAACACACTAGAATAGACTAAAAGTCTCCAGGCACTGACGAGACTAGACTAAAACCCACCAGGCACAGTCTACACCAGACTTAAAACATCCAGGCACAAACAAGACTGGAATGAAAACAAGCAGGCACACATTAGACTGGAATTAAAACCACCAGGAAAAGGCTAGACAAAACTAGACTTACAAAATCGAGACACAGACCAGACTAGACTGAACACCTTCAGGCACGGAATAGACTAGACTAGACTTAAAACCTCCCGGCATAGACTAGGCAAGACTAGACTGAAAACACACAGGCACAGAGAAGGCTAGACTGAAAACCTCCAGGCACAGAGTAGACGAGAATAAAAACCTCCAGGCTTAGGTTAGACTAGACTGAAAACCTCCAGGCACAGACTAGACTAGAATGAACACCTTCAGGCACGGTGTAGGCTAGCCTAGACTTAAAACCTCCAGGCACAGTCTAGACTAGACTATACAAAAATCCTCCAAGCACAGACTAGACTAGAGTAGACTAGGAACTTGCAGCCGCAGACTAGATGAGAGTAAAAACCACCAGGGACAAACTCAAGGAGACTAAAAACCTCCAGGCACAGACTAGACGAGACTAAAAACGTCCAAGCACAGACTAGATGAGACTAAAAAAATCCAGGGACAGACTAGACGTGTCTAAAAACCTACAGGCACAGACTAGACTAGACAAAACATCTCCTGGCACAGACTGGACCAAAATAAAGACCTCCAGGCACAGACTAGACCAGAATAAAAACCTCCAGGCACAGACTAGACCAGAATAAAAACATCCAGGCACAGACTAGACCAGAATAAAAACCTCCAGGCACAGACTAGACCACAATAAAAACCTCCAGGCACAGACTACTCATGTATGAAAACCTACAGGCACAGACTAGACGTGTCTAAAAACCTACAGGCACAGACTAGACTAGACAAAACATCTCCTGGCACAGACTGGACCAAAATAAAGACCTCCAGGCACAGACTAGACCAGAATAAAAACCTCCAGGCACAGACTAGACCAGAATAAAAACATCCAGGCACAGACTAGTCATGTATAAAAACCTACAGGCACAGACTAGACGTGTCTAAAAACCTACAGGCACAGACTAGACTAGACAAAACATCTCCTGGCACAGACTGGACCAAAATAAAGACCTCCAGGCACAGACTAGACCAGAATAAAAACATCCAGGCACAGACTACAAAAGAATAAAAACCTCCAGGCACAGACTAGACCAGAATAAAAACCTCCAGGCACAGACTACTCATGTATAAAAACCTACAGGCACAGACTAGACGTGTCTAAAAACCTACAGGCACAGACTAGACTAGACAAAACATCTCCTGGCACAGACTGGACCAAAATAAAGACCTCCAGGCACAGACTAGACCAGAATAAAAAACTGCAGGCACAGACAAGACGTGTGTAAAACCTCCAGGAACAGACTACACCATAATAAAAACCTCCAGGCACAGACTTGACTTGACTAGACTAAAAACCTCCAGGCACAGATTAGATGAGACTAAAAAACCTCCGGGCACAAACTAGACATGTCTAAAAACCTCCAGGCACAGACTAGCCTAGACAAAATATCTCCTGGCACAGACTGGACCAGAATAAAGACCTCCAGGCACAGACTAGACCAGAATAAAAACCTCCAGGCACAGACTAGACCAGAATAAAGACCTCTAGGCACAGACTAGAAAAGAATAAATCCTCCAGGCACAGACTAGACCAGAATAAAAACCTCCAGGCACAAACAAGACATGTCTAAAACCTCCAGGAACAGACTAGACCAGAATAAAACCCTCCAGGCACAGACTTGATGAGACTGAAACCCCCCAGGCACAGACTAGACGAGACTAAAAACCTCCAGGCCCAGACTAGATGAGACTAAAAACTTCCAGGCACAGACTAGACGTGTCTAAAAACCTACAGGCACAGACTAGCCTAAACAAAATATCTCCTGGCACAGACTAGACCAGAATAAAAACCTCCAGGCACAGACTAGACCAGAATAAAAACCTCCAGGCACAGACTTGACTTGACTATACTAAAAACCTCCAGGCACAGACTAGACGAGACTAAAAACCTCCAGGCACAGACTAGACGTGTCTAGAAACCTACAGGCACAGACTAGACTAGACTTAAATCCTCCAGGCACAGACTTGAATACATTAAAAACATCCAGGAATAGACTAGACTAGAATAGAAACCTCCAGCCACAGACTAGTTTAGGATAAAAATCTCCACAAACACACTAGAATAGACTAAAAATCTCCAGGCACTGACGAGACTAGACTAAAACCCACCAGGCACAATCTACACCAGACTTAAAACATCCAGGCACAAACAAGACTGGAATGAAAACAAGCAGGCACACATTAGACTGGAATTAAAACCACCAGGAAAAGGCTAGACAAAACTAGACTTACAAAATCGAGACACAGACCAGACTAGACTGAACACCTTCAGGCACGGAATAGACTAGACTAGACTAGACTTAAAACCTCCCGGCATAGACTAGGCAAGACTAGACTGAAAACCTCCAGGCACAGAGTAGACGAGAATAAAAACCTCCAGGCTTAGGTTAGACTAGACTGAAAACCTCCAGGCACAGACTAGACTAGAATGAACACCTTCAGGCACGGTGTAGGCTAGCCTAGACTTAAAACCTCCAGGCACAGTCTAGACTAGACTATACAAAAATCCTCCAAGCACAGACTAGACTAGAGTAGACTAGGAACTTGCAGCCGCAGACTAGACGAGAGTAAAAACCACCAGGGACAAACTCAAGGAGACTAAAAACCTCCAGGCACAGACTAGACGAGACTAAAAACGTCCAAGCACAGACTAGATGAGACTAAAAACCTCCAGGGACAGACTAGACGTGTCTAAAAACCTACAGGCACAGACTAGACTAGACAAAACATCTCCTGGCACAGACTGGACCAAAATAAAGACCACCAGGCACAGACTAGACCAGAATAAAAACCTCCAGGCACAGACTAGACCAGAATAAAAACATCCAGGCACAGACTACAAAAGAATAAAAACCTCCAGGCACAGACTAGACCAGAATAAAAACCTCCAGGCACAGACTAGTCATGTATAAAAACCTACAGGCACAGACTAGACGTGTCTAAAAACCTACAGGCACAGACTAGACTAGACAAAACATCTCCTGGCACAGACTGGACCAAAATAAAGACCTCCAGGCACAGACTAGACCAGAATAAAAACCTCCAGGCACAGACTAGACCAGAATAAAAACATGCAGGCACAGACTAGACCAGAATAAAAACCTCCAGGCACAGACTAGACCAGAATAAAAACCTCCAGGCACAGACTAGTCATGTATAAAAACATACAGGCACAGACTAGACGTGTCTAAAAACCTACAGGCACAGACTAGACTAGACAAAACATCTCCTGGCACAGACTGGACCAAAATAAAGACCTCCAGGCACAGACTAGACCAGAATAAAAACATCCAGGCACAGACTAGACCAGAATAAAAACATCCAGGCACAGACTAGAAAAGAATAAAAACCTCCAGGCACAGACTAGACCAGAATAAAGACCTCCAGGCACAGACTAGAAAAGAATAAATCCTCCAGGCACAGACTAGACCAGAATAAAAACCTCCAGGCACAAACAAGACTTGTCTAAAACCATCAGGAACAGACTAGACCAGAATAAATCCCTCCAGGCACAGACTTGATGAGACTGAAACCCCCCAGGCACAGACTAGATGAGACTAAAAACCTCCAGGCACAGAGTAGACGAGACTAAAAACCTCAAGGCACAGACTAGACGTGTCTAAAAATCTACAGGCACAGACTAGCCTAAACAAAATATCTCCTGGCACAGACAAGACCAGAATAAAGACCTCCAGGCCCAGACTAGATGAGACTAAAAACTTCCAGGCACAGACTAGACCAGAATAAAACCCTCCAGGCACAGACTAGACCAGAATAAAAACCTCCAGGCACAGACTTGACTTGACTATACTAAAAACCTCCAGGCACAGACTAGATGAGACTAAAAAAATCCAGGCACTGACTAGATGAGACTAAAAACCTCCAGGCACAGACTAGACGAGACTAAAAACCTCCAGGCACAGACTAGACGTGTCTAGAAACCTACAGGCACAGACTAGACTAGACTTAAATCCTCCAGGCACAGACTTGAATACATTAAAAACATCCAGGAATAGACTAGACTAGAATAGAAACCTCCAGCCACAGACTAGTTTAGGATAAAAACCTCCACAAACACACTAGAATAGACTAAAAGTCTCCAGGCACTGACGAGACTAGACTAAAACCCACCAGGCACAGTCTACACCAGACTTAAAACATCCAGGCACAAACAAGACTGGAATGAAAACAAGCAGGCACACATTAGACTGGAATTAAAACCACCAGGAAAAGGCTAGACAAAACTAGACTTACAAAATCGAGACACAGACCAGACTAGACTGAACACCTTCAGGCACGGAATAGACTAGACTAGACTAGACTTAAAACCTCCCGGCATAGACTAGGCAAGACTAGACTGAAAACACACAGGCACAGAGAAGGCTAGACTGAAAACCTCCAGGCACAGAGTAGACGAGAATAAAAACCTCCAGGCTTAGGTTAGACTAGACTGAAAACCTCCAGGCACAGACTAGACTAGAATGAACACCTTCAGGCACGGTGTAGGCTAGCCTAGACTTAAAACCTCCAGGCACAGTCTAGACTAGACTATACAAAAATCCTCCAAGCACAGACTAGACTAGAGTAGACTAGGAACTTGCAGCCGCAGACTAGACGAGAGTAAAAACCACCAGGGACAAACTCAAGGAGACTAAAAACCTCCAGGCACAGACTAGACGAGACTAAAAACCTCCAAGCACAGACTAGATGAGACTAAAAACCTCCAGGGACAGACTAGACGTGTCTAAAAACCTACAGGCACAGACTAGACTAGACAAAACATCTCCTGGCACAGACTGGACCAAAATAAAGACCACCAGGCACAGACTAGACCAGAATAAAAACCTCCAGGCACAGACTAGACCAGAATAAAAACATCCAGGCACAGACTACAAAAGAATAAAAACCTCCAGGCACAGACTAGACCAGAATAAAAACCTCCAGGCACAGACTAGTCATGTATAAAAACCTACAGGCACAGACTAGACGTGTCTAAAAACCTACAGGCACAGACTAGACTAGACAAAACATCTCCTGGCACAGACTGGACCAAAATAAAGACCTCCAGGCACAGACTAGACCAGAATAAAAACATCCAGGCACAGACTACAAAAGAATAAAAACCTCCAGGCACAGACTAGACCAGAATAAAAACCTCCAGGCACAGACTACTCATGTATAAAAACCTACAGGCACAGACTAGACGTGTCTAAAAACCTACAGGCACAGACTAGACTAGACAAAACATCTCCTGGCACAGACTGGACCAAAATAAAGACCTCCAGGCACAGACTAGACCAGAATAAAAAACTGCAGGCACAGACAAGACATGTCTACAACATCCAGGAACAGACTAGACCAGAATAAAACCCTCCAGGCACAGACTTGATGAGACTGAAACCCCCCAGGCACAGACTAGATGAGACTAAAAACCTCCAGGCACAGAGTAGACGAGACTAAAAACCTCAAGGCACAGACTAGACGTGTCTAAAAACCTACAGGCACAGACTAGCCTAAACAAAATATCTCCTGGCACAGACTAGACCAGAATAAAACCCTCCAGGCACAGACTAGACCAGAATAAAAACCTCCAGGCACAGACTTGACTTGACTATACTAAAAACCTCCAGGCACAGACTAGACGAGACTAAAAACCTCCAGGCACAGACTAGACGTGTCTAGAAACCTACAGGCACAGACTAGACTAGACTTAAATCCTCCAGGCACAGTCTTGAATACATTAAAAACATCCAGGAATAGACTAGACTAGAATAGAAACCTCCAGCCACAGACTAGTTTAGGATAAAAACCTCCACAAACACACTAGAATAGACTAAAAATCTCCAGGCACTGACGAGACTAGACTAAAACCCACCAGGCACAATCTACACCAGACTTAAATCATCCGGGCACAAACAAGACTGGAATGAAAACAAGCAGGCACACACTAGACTGGAATTAAAACCACCAGGAAAAGGCTAGACAAAACTAGACTTACAAAATCGAGACACAGACCAGACTAGACTGAACACCTTCAGGCACGGAATAGACTAGACTAGACTAGACTTAAAACCTCCCGGCATAGACTAGGCAAGACTAGACTGAAAACACACAGGCACAGAGTAGGCTAGACTGAAAACCTCCAGGCACAGAGTAGACCAGAATAAAAACCTCCAGGCTTAGGTTAGACTAGACTGAAAACCTCCAGGCACAGACTAGACTAGAATGAACACCTTCAGGCACGGTGTAGGCTAGCCTAGACTTAAAACCTCCAGGCACAGTCTAGACTAGACTATACAAAAATCCTCCAAGCACAGACTAGACTAGAGTAGACTAGGAACTTGCAGCCGCAGACTAGACGAGAGTAAAAACCACCAGGGACAAACTCAAGGAGACTAAAAACCTCCAGGCACAGACTAGACGAGAATAAAAACCTCCAAGCACAGACTAGATGAGACTAAAAACCTCCAGGGACAGACTAGACGTGTCTAAAAACCTACAGGCACAGACTAGCCTAAACAAAATATCTCCTGGCACAGACAAGACCAGAATAAAGACCTCCAGGCACAGACTAGACCAGAATAAAGACCTCCAGGCACAGACTAGACCAGAGTAAAAACCTCCAGGCACAGACTAGACCAGAATAAAAACATCCAGGCACAGACTAGACCAGAATAAAAACATCCAGGCACAGACTACAAAAGAATAAAAACCTCCAGGCACAGACTAGACCAGAATAAAAACCTCCAGGCACAGACTAGACCAGAATAAAGACCTCCAGGCACAGACTAGAAAAGAATAAATCCTCCAGGCACAGACTAGACCAGAATAAAAACCTCCAGGCACAAACAAGACATGTCTACAACATCCAGGAACAGACTAGACCAGAATAAAACCCTCCAGGCACAGACTTGATGAGACTGAAACCCCCCAGGCACAGACTAGATGAGACTAAAAACCTCCAGGCACAGAGTAGACGAGACTAAAAACCTCAAGGCACAGACTAGACGTGTCTAAAAACCTACAGGCACAGACTAGCCTAAACAAAATATCTCCTGGCACAGACTAGACCAGAATAAAACCCTCCAGGCACAGACTAGACCAGAATAAAAACCTCCAGGCACAGACTTGACTTGACTATACTAAAAACCTCCAGGCACAGACTAGACGAGACTAAAAACCTCCAGGCACAGACTAGACGTGTCTAGAAACCTACAGGCACAGACTAGACTAGACTTAAATCCTCCAGGCACAGTCTTGAATACATTAAAAACATCCAGGAATAGACTAGACTAGAATAGAAACCTCCAGCCACAGACTAGTTTAGGATAAAAACCTCCACAAACACACTAGAATAGACTAAAAGTCTCCAGGCACTGACGAGACTAGACTAAAACCCACCAGGCACAATCTACACCAGACTTAAATCATCCGGGCACAAACAAGACTGGAATGAAAACAAGCAGGCACACACTAGACTGGAATTAAAACCACCAGGAAAAGGCTAGACAAAACTAGACTTACAAAATCGAGACACAGACCAGACTAGACTGAACACCTTCAGGCACGGAATAGACTAGACTAGACTAGACTTAAAACCTCCCGGCATAGACTAGGCAAGACTAGACTGAAAACACACAGGCACAGAGTAGGCTAGACTGAAAACCTCCAGGCACAGAGTAGACGAGAATAAAAACCTCCAGGCTTAGGTTAGACTAGACTGAAAACCTCCAGGCACAGACTAGACTAGAATGAACACCTTCAGGCACGGTGTAGGCTAGCCTAGACTTAAAACCTCCAGGCACAGTCTAGACTAGACTATACAAAAATCCTCCAAGCACAGACTAGACTAGAGTAGACTAGGAACTTGCAGCCGCAGACTAGACGAGAGTAAAAACCACCAGGGACAAACTCAAGGAGACTAAAAAAATCCAGGCACAGACTAGACGAGACTAAAAACCTCCAAGCACAGACTAGATGAGACTAAAAACCTCCAGGGACAGACTAGACGTGTCTAAAAACCTACAGGCACAGACTAGACTAGACAAAACATCTCCTGGCACAGACTGGACCAAAATAAAGACCTCCAGGCACAGACTAGACCAGAATAAAAACCTCCAGGCACAGACTAGACCAGAATAAAAACATCCAGGCACAGACTAGACCAGAATAAAAACCTCCAGGCACAGACTACTCATGTATAAAAACCTACAGGCACAGACTAGACGTGTCTAAAAACCTACAGGCACAGACTAGACTAGACAAAACATCTCCTGGCACAGACTGGACCAAAATAAAGACCTCCAGGCACAGACTAGACCAGAATAAAAACATCCAGGCACAGACTACAAAAGAATAAAAACCTCCAGGCACAGACTAGACCAGAATAAAAACCTCCAGGCACAGACTAGTCATGTATAAAAACCTCCAGGCACAGACTAGACGTGTCTAAAAACCTACAGGCACAGACTAGACTAGACAAAACATCTCCTGGCACAGACTGGACCAAAATAAAGACCTCCAGGCACAGACTAGACCAGAATAAAAAACTGCAGGCACAGACAAGACGTGTGTAAAACCTCCAGGAACAGACTAGACCAGAATAAAAACCTCCAGGCACAGACTTGACTTGACTAGACTAAAAACCTCCAGGCACAGATTAGATGAGACTAAAAAACCTCCGGGCACAAACTAGACATGTCTAAAAACCTCCAGGCACAGACTAGCCTAGACAAAATATCTCCTGGCACAGACTGGACCAGAATAAAGACCTCCAGGCACAGACTAGACCAGAATAAAAACCTCCAGGCACAGACTAGACCAGAATAAAGACCTCCAGGCACAGACTAGAAAAGAATAAATCCTCCAGGCACAGACTAGACCAGAATAAAAACCTCCAGGCACAAACAAGACATGTCTACAACATCCAGGAACAGACTAGACCAGAATAAAACCCTCCAGGCACAGACTTGATGAGACTGAAACCCCCCAGGCACAGACTAGATGAGACTAAAAACCTCCAGGCACAGAGTAGACGAGACTAAAAACCTCAAGGCACAGACTAGACGTGTCTAAAAACCTACAGGCACAGACTAGCCTAAACAAAATATCTCCTGGCACAGACTGGACCAGAATAAAGACCTCCAGGCACAGACTAGACCAGAATAAAAACCTCCAGGCACAGACTAGACCAGAATAAAGACCTCCAGGCACAGACTAGAAAAGAATAAATCCTCCAGGCACAGACTAGACCAGAATTAAAACCTCCAGGCACAAACAAGACATGTCTAAAACCTCCAGGAACAGACTAGACCAGAATAAAACCCTCCAGGCACAGACTTGATGAGACTGAAACCCCCCAGGCACAGACTAGATGAGACTAAAAACCTCCAGGCACAGAACAGACGAGACTAAAAACCTCAAGGCACAGACTAGACGTGTCTAAAAACCTACAGGCACAGACTAGCCTAAACAAAATATCTCCTGGCACAGACTGGACCAGAATAAAGACCTCCAGGCACAGACTAGACCAGAATAAAAACCTCCAGGCACAGACTAGACCAGAATAAAGACCTCCAGGCACAGACTAGAAAAGAATAAATCCTCCAGGCACAGACTAGACCAGAATTAAAACCTCCAGGCACAAACAAGACATGTCTAAAACCTCCAGGAACAGACTAGACCAGAATAAAACCCTCCAGGCACAGACTTGATGAGACTGAAACCCCCCAGGCACAGACTAGATGAGACTAAAAACCTCCAGGCACAGAACAGACGAGACTAAAAACCTCAAGGCACAGACTAGACGTGTCTAAAAACCTACAGGCACAGACTAGACGTGTCTAGAAACGTACAGGCACAGACTAGACTAGACTTAAATCCTCCAGGCACAGACCTGAATACATTAAAAACATCCAGGAATAGACTAGACTAGAATAGAAACCTCCAGCCACAGACTAGTTTAGGATAAAAACCTCCACAAACACACTAGAATAGACTAAAAATCTCCAGGCACTGACGAGACTAGACTAAAACCCACCAGGCACAACCTACACCAGACTTAAAACATCCAGGCACAAACAAGACTGGAATGAAAACAAGCAGGCACACACTAGACTGGAATTAAAACCACCAGGAAAAGGCTAGACAAAACTAGACTTACAAAATGGAGACACAGACCAGACTAGACTGAACACCTTCAGGCACGGAATAGACTAGACTAGACTAGACTTAAAACCTCCCGGCATAGACTAGGCAAGACTAGACTGAAAACACACAGGCACAGAGTAGGCTAGACTGAAAACCTCCAGGCACAGAGTAGACCAGAATAAAAACCTCCAGGCACAGACTTGACTTGACTATACTAAAAACCTCCAGGCACAGACTAGACGAGACTAAAAACCTCCAGGCACAGACTAGACGTGTCTAGAAACGTACAGGCACAGACTAGACTAGACTTAAATCCTCCAGGCACAGACTTGAATACATTAAAAACATCCAGGAATAGACTAGACTAGAATAGAAACCTCCAGCCACAGACTAGTTTAGGATAAAAACCTCCACAAACACACTAGAATAGACTAAAAATCTCCAGGCACTGACGAGACTAGACTAAAACCCACCAGGCACAACCTACACCAGACTTAAAACATCCAGGCACAAACAAGACTGGAATGAAAACAAGCAGGCACACACTAGACTGGAATTAAAACCACCAGGAAAAGGCTAGACAAAACTAGACTTACAAAATGGAGACACAGACCAGACTAGACTGAACACCTTCAGGCACGGAATAGACTAGACTAGACTAGACTTAAAACCTCCCGGCATAGACTAGGCAAGACTAGACTGAAAACACACAGGCACAGAGTAGGCTAGACTGAAAACCTCCAGGCACAGAGTAGACCAGAATAAAAACCTCCAGGCACAGACTTGACTTGACTATACTAAAAACCTCCAGGCACAGACTAGACGAGACTAAAAACCTCCAGGCACAGACTAGACGTGTCTAGAAACGTACAGGCACAGACTAGACTAGACTTAAATCCTCCAGGCACAGACTTGAATACATTAAAAACATCCAGGAATAGACTAGACTAGAATAGAAACCTCCAGCCACAGACTAGTTTAGGATAAAAACCTCCACAAACACACTAGAATAGACTAAAAATCTCCAGGCACTGACGAGACTAGACTAAAACCCACCAGGCACAATCTACACCAGACTTAAATCATCCGGGCACAAACAAGACTGGAATGAAAACAAGCAGGCACACACTAGACTGGAATTAAAACCACCAGGAAAAGGCTAGACAAAACTAGACTTACAAAATCGAGACACAGACCAGACTAGACTGAACACCTTCAGGCACGGAATAGACTAGACTAGACTAGACTTAAAACCTCCCGGCATAGACTAGGCAAGACTAGACTGAAAACACACAGGCACAGAGTAGGCTAGACTGAAAACCTCCAGGCACAGAGTAGACCAGAATAAAAACCTCCAGGCTTAGGTTAGACTAGACTGAAAACCTCCAGGCACAGACTAGACTAGAATGAACACCTTCAGGCACGGTGTAGGCTAGCCTAGACTTAAAACCTCCAGGCACAGTCTAGACTAGACTATACAAAAATCCTCCAAGCACAGACTAGACTAGAGTAGACTAGGAACTTGCAGCCGCAGACTAGACGAGAGTAAAAACCACCAGGGACAAACTCAAGGAGACTAAAAACCTCCAGGCACAGACTAGACGAGAATAAAAACCTCCAAGCACAGACTAGATGAGACTAAAAACCTCCAGGGACAGACTAGACGTGTCTAAAAACCTACAGGCACAGACTAGCCTAAACAAAATATCTCCTGGCACAGACAAGACCAGAATAAAGACCTCCAGGCACAGACTAGACCAGAATAAAGACCTCCAGGCACAGACTAGACCAGAGTAAAAACCTCCAGGCACAGACTAGACCAGAATAAAAACATCCAGGCACAGACTAGACCAGAATAAAAACCTCCAGGCACAGACTAGACCAGAATAAAAACCTCCAGGCACAGACTAGTCATGTATAAAAACCTACAGGCACAGACTAGACGTGTCTAAAAACCTACAGGCACAGACTAGACTAGACAAAACATCTCCTGGCACAGACTGGACCAAAATAAAGACCTCCAGGCACAGACTAGACCAGAATAAAAACATCCAGGCACAGACTACAAAAGAATAAAAACCTCCAGGCACAGACTAGACCAGAATAAAAACCTCCAGGCACAGACTACTCATGTATAAAAACCTACAGGCACAGACTAGACGTGTCTAAAAACCTACAGGCACAGACTAGACTAGACAAAACATCTCCTGGCACAGACTGGACCAAAATAAAGACCTCCAGGCACAGACTAGACCAGAATAAAAAACTGCAGGCACAGACAAGACGTGTGTAAAACCTCCAGGAACAGACTAGACCAGAATAAAAACCTCCAGGCACAGACTTGACTTGACTAGACTAAAAACCTCCAGGCACAGATTAGATGAGACTAAAAAACCTCCGGGCACAAACTAGACATGTCTAAAAACCTCCAGGCACAGACTAGCCTAGACAAAATATCTCCTGGCACAGACTGGACCAGAATAAAGACCTCCAGGCACAGACTAGACCAGAATAAAGACCTCCAGGCACAGACTAGAAAAGAATAAATCCTCCAGGCACAGACTAGACCAGAATAAAAACCTCCAGGCACAAACAAGACATGTCTAAAACCATCAGGAACAGACTAGACCAGAATAAAACCCTCCAGGCACAGACTTGATGAGACTGAAACCCCCCAGGCACAGACTAGATGAGACTAAAAACCTCCAGGCACAGAGTAGACGAGACTAAAAACCTCAAGGCACAGACTAGACGTGTCTAAAAACCTACAGGCACAGACTAGCCTAAACAAAATATCTCCTGGCACAGACAAGACCAGAATAAAGACCTCCAGGCCCAGACTAGATGAGACTAAAAACTTCCAGGCACAGACTAGACCAGAATAAAACCCTCCAGGCACAGACTAGACCAGAATAAAAACCTCCAGGCACAGACTTGACATGACTATACTAAAAACCTCCAGGCACAGACTAGATGAGACTAAAAAAATCCAGGCACTGACTAGATGAGACTAAAAACCTCCAGGCACAGACTAGACGAGACTAAAAACCTCCAGGCACAGACTAGACGTGTCTAGAAACCTACAGGCACAGACTAGACTAGACTTAAATCCTCCAGGCACAGACTTGAATACATTAAAAACATCCAGGAATAGACTAGACTAGAATAGAAACCTCCAGCCACAGACTAGTTTAGGATAAAAACCTCCACAAACACACTAGAATAGACTAGAAGTCTCCAGGCACTGACGAGACTAGACTAAAACCCACCAGGCACAGTCTACACCAGACTTAAAACATCCAGGCACAAACAAGACTGGAATGAAAACAAGCAGGCACACACTAGACTGGAATTAAAACCACCAGGAAAAGGCTAGACAAAACTAGACTTACAAAATCGAGACACAGACCAGACTAGACTGAACACCTTCAGGCACGGAATAGACTAGACTAGACTAGACTTAAAACCTCCCGGCATAGACTAGGCAAGACTAGACTGAAAACACACAGGCACAGAGAAGGCTAGACTGAAAACCTCCAGGCACAGAGTAGACGAGAATAAAAACCTCCAGGCTTAGGTTAGACTAGACTGAAAACCTCCAGGCACAGACTAGACTAGAATGAACACCTTCAGGCACGGTGTAGGCTAGCCTAGACTTAAAACCTCCAGGCACAGTCTAGACTAGACTATACAAAAATCCTCCAAGCACAGACTAGACTAGAGTAGACTAGGAACTTGCAGCCGCAGACTAGACGAGAGTAAAAACCACCAGGGACAAACTCAAGGAGACTAAAAACCTCCAGGCACAGACTAGACGAGACTAAAAACCTCCAAGCACAGACTAGATGAGACTAAAAACCTCCAGGGACAGACTAGACGTGTCTAAAAACCTACAGGCACAGACTAGACTAGACAAAACACCTCCTGGCACAGACTGGACCAAAATAAAGACCTCCAGGCACAGACTAGACCAGAATAAAAACCTCCAGGCACAGACTAGACCAGAATAAAAACCTCCAGGCACAGACTAGACCAGAATAAAAACCTCCAGGCACAGACTACTCATGTATAAAAACCTACAGGCACAGACTAGACGTGTCTAAAAACCTACAGGCACAGACTAGACTAGACAAAACATCTCCTGGCACAGACTGGACCAAAATAAAGACCTCCAGGCACAGACTAGACCAGAATAAAAACATCCAGACACAGACTACAAAAGAATAAAAACCTCCAGGCACAGACTAGACCAGAATAAAAACCTCCAGGCACAGACTAGTCACGTATAAAAACCTACAGGCACAGACTAGACGTGTCTAAAAACCTACAGGCACAGACTAGACTAGACAAAACACCTCCTGGCACAGACTGGACCAAAATAAAGACCTCCAGGCACAGACTAGACCAGAATAAAAACCTCCAGGCACAGACTAGACCAGAATAAAAACCTCCAGGCACAGACTAGTCATGTATAAAAACCTACAGGCACAGACTAGACGTGTCTAAAAACCTACAGGCACAGACTAGACTAGACAAAACATCTCCTGGCACAGACTGGACCAAAATAAAGACCTCCAGGCACAGACTAGACCAGAATAAAAAACTGCAGGCACAGACAAGACGTGTGTAAAACCTCCAGGAACAGACTAGACCAGAATAAAAACCTCCAGGCACAGACTTGACTTGACTAGACTAAAAACTTCCAGGCACAGATTAGATGAGACTAAAAAACCTCCGGGCACAAACTAGACATGTCTAAAAACCTCCAGGCACAGACTAGCCTAGACAAAATATCTCCTGGCACAGACTGGACCAGAATAAAGACCTCCAGGCACAGACTAGACCAGAATAAAAACCTCCAGGCACAGACTAGACCAGAATAAAGACCTCCAGGCACAGACTAGAAAAGAATAAATCCTCCAGGCACAGACTAGACCAGAATAAAAACCTCCAGGCACAAACAAGACATGTCTAAAACCTCCAGCAACAGACTAGACCAGAATAAAACCCTCCAGGCACAGACTTGATGAGACTGAAACCCCCCAGGCACAGACTAGATGAGACTAAAAACCTCCAGGCACAGAGTAGACGAGACTAAAAACCTCAAGGCACAGACTAGACGTGTCTAAAAACCTACAGGCACAGACTAGCCTAAACAAAATATCTCCTGGCACAGACTAGACCAGAATAAAAACCTACAGGCACAGACTAGACCAGAATAAAGACCTCCAGGCACAGACTAGAAAAGAATAAATCCTCCAGGCACAGACTAGACCAGAATAAAAACCTCCAGGCACAAACAAGACATGTCTAAAACCTCCAGGAACAGACTAGACCAGAATAAAAACCTCCAGGCACAGACTTGATGAGACTGAAACCCCCCAGGCACAGACTAGATGAGACTAAAAACCTCCAGGCACAGAATAGACGAGACTAAAAACCTCAAGGCACAGACTAGACGTGTCTAAAAACCTACAGGCACAGACTAGACGTGTCTAAAAACCTACAGGCACAGACTAGTCTAAACAAAATGTCTCCTGGCACAGACTAGACCAGAATAAAAACCTCCAGGCACAGACTAGACCAGAATAAAAACCTCCAGGCACAGCCTACTCATGTATAAAAACCTACAATCACAGACTAGACGTGTCTAAAAACCTACAGGCACAGACTAGACCAGAATAAAAACCTCCAGGCACAGACTTGACTTGACTAGACTAAAAACCTCCAGGCACAGATTAGAGGAGACTAAAAAACCTCCGGGCACAAACTAGACATGTCTAAAAACCTCCAGGCACAGACTAGCCTAGACAAAATATCTCCTGGCACAGACTGGACCAGAATAAAGACCTCCAGGCACAGACTAGACCAGAATAAAGACCTCCAGGCACAGACTAGAAAAGAATAAATCCTCCAGGCACAGACTAGACCAGAATAAAAACCTCCAGGCACAAACAAGACATGTCTAAAACCATCAGGAACAGACTAGACCAGAATAAAACCCTCCAGGCACAGACTTGATGAGACTGAAACCCCCCAGGCACAGACTAGATGAGACTAAAAACCTCCAGGCACAGAGTAGACGAGACTAAAAACCTCAAGGCACAGACTAGACGTGTCTAAAAACCTACAGGCACAGACTAGCCTAAACAAAATATCTCCTGGCACAGACAAGACCAGAATAAAGACCTCCAGGCCCAGACTAGATGAGACTAAAAACTTCCAGGCACAGACTAGACCAGAATAAAACCCTCCAGGCACAGACTAGACCAGAATAAAAACCTCCAGGCACAGACTTGACATGACTATACTAAAAACCTCCAGGCACAGACTAGATGAGACTAAAAAAATCCAGGCACTGACTAGATGAGACTAAAAACCTCCAGGCACAGACTAGACGAGACTAAAAACCTCCAGGCACAGACTAGACGTGTCTAGAAACCTACAGGCACAGACTAGACTAGACTTAAATCCTCCAGGCACAGACTTGAATACATTAAAAACATCCAGGAATAGACTAGACTAGAATAGAAACCTCCAGCCACAGACTAGTTTAGGATAAAAACCTCCACAAACACACTAGAATAGACTAAAAGTCTCCAGGCACTGACGAGACTAGACTAAAACCCACCAGGCACAGTCTACACCAGACTTAAAACATCCAGGCACAAACAAGACTGGAATGAAAACAAGCAGGCACACATTAGACTGGAATTAAAACCACCAGGAAAAGGCTAGACAAAACTAGACTTACAAAATCGAGACACAGACCAGACTAGACTGAACACCTTCAGGCACGGAATAGACTAGACTAGACTAGACTTAAAACCTCCCGGCATAGACTAGGCAAGACTAGACTGAAAACACACAGGCACAGAGAAGGCTAGACTGAAAACCTCCAGGCACAGAGTAGACGAGAATAAAAACCTCCAGGCTTAGGTTAGACTAGACTGAAAACCTCCAGGCACAGACTAGACTAGAATGAACACCTTCAGGCACGGTGTAGGCTAGCCTAGACTTAAAACCTCCAGGCACAGTCTAGACTAGACTATACAAAAATCCTCCAAGCACAGACAAGACTAGAGTAGACTAGGAACTTGCAGCCGCAGACTAGACGAGAGTAAAAAACCACCAGGGACAAACTCAAGGAGACTAAAAACCTCCAGGCACAGACTAGACGAGACTAAAAACCTCCAAGCACAGACTAGATGAGACTAAAAACCTCCAGGGACAGACTAGACGTGTCTAAAAACCTACAGGCACAGACTAGACTAGACAAAACACCTCCTGGCACAGACTGGACCAAAATAAAGACCTCCAGGCACAGACTAGACCAGAATAAAAACATCCAGGCACAGACTAGACCAGAATAAAAACCTCCAGGCACAGACTAGACCAGAATAAAAACCTCCAGGCACAGACTACTCATGTATAAAAACCTAGAGGCACAGACTAGACGTGTCTAAAAACCTACATTCACAGACTAGACTAGACAAAACATCTCCTGGCACAGACTGGACCAAAATAAAGACCTCCAGGCACAGACTAGACCAGAATAAAAACATCCAGGCACAGACTACAAAAGAATAAAAACCTCCAGGCACAGACTAGACCAGAATAAAAACCTCCAGGCACAGACTAGTCATGTATAAAAACCTACAGGCACAGACTAGACGTGTCTAAAAACCTACAGGCACAGACTAGACTAGACAAAACATCTCCTGGCACAGACTGGACCAAAATAAAGACCTCCAGGCACAGACTAGACCAGAATAAAAAACTGCAGGCACAGACAAGACGTGTGTAAAACCTCCAGGAACAGACTAGACCAGAATAAAAACCTCCAGGCACAGACTTGACTTGACTAGACTAAAAACCTCCAGGCACAGATTAGATGAGACTAAAAAACATCCGGGCACAAACTAGACATGTCTAAAAACCTCCAGGCACAGACTAGCCTAGACAAAATATCTCCTGGCACAGACTGGACCAGAATAAAGACCTCCAGGCACAGACTAGACCAGAATAAAAACCTCCAGGCACAGACTAGACCAGAATAAAGACCTCCAGGCACAGACTAGAAAAGAATAAATCCTCCAGGCACAGACTAGACCAGAATTAAAACCTCCAGGCACAAACAAGACATGTCTAAAACCTCCAGGAACAGACTAGACCAGAATAAAACCCTCCAGGCACAGACTTGATGAGACTGAAACCCCCCAGGCACAGACTAGATGAGACTAAAAACCTCCAGGCACAGAACAGACGAGACTAAAAACCTCAAGGCACAGACTAGACGTGTCTAAAAACCTACAGGCACAGACTAGACGTGTCTAGAAACGTACAGGCACAGACTAGACTAGACTTAAATCCTCCAGGCACAGACCTGAATACATTAAAAACATCCAGGAATAGACTAGACTAGAATAGAAACCTCCAGCCACAGACTAGTTTAGGATAAAATCCTCCACAAACACACTAGAATAGACTAAAAATCTCCAGGCACTGACGAGACTAGACTAAAACCCACCAGGCACAACCTACACCAGACTTAAAACATCCAGGCACAAACAAGACTGGAATGAAAACAAGCAGGCACACACTAGACTGGAATTAAAACCACCAGGAAAAGGCTAGACAAAACTAGACTTACAAAATCGAGACACAGACCAGACTAGACTGAACACCTTCAGGCACGGAATAGACTAGACTAGACTAGACTTAAAACCTCCCGGCATAGACTAGGCAAGACTAGACTGAAAACACACAGGCACAGAGTAGGCTAGACTGAAAACCTCCAGGCACAGAGTAGACCAGAATAAAAACCTCCAGGCACAGACTTGACTTGACTATACTAAAAACCTCCAGGCACAGACTAGACGAGACTAAAAACCTCCAGGCACAGACTAGACGTGTCTAGAAACGTACAGGCACAGACTAGACTAGACTTAAATCCTCCAGGCACAGACTTGAATACATTAAAAACATCCAGGAATAGACTAGACTAGAATAGAAACCTCCAGCCACAGACTAGTTTAGGATAAAAACCTCCACAAACACACTAGAATAGACTAAAAATCTCCAGGCACTGACGAGACTAGACTAAAACCCACCAGGCACAACCTACACCAGACTTAAAACATCCAGGCACAAACAAGACTGGAATGAAAACAAGCAGGCACACACTAGACTGGAATTAAAACCACCAGGAAAAGGCTAGACAAAACTAGACTTACAAAATGGAGACACAGACCAGACTAGACTGAACACCTTCAGGCACGGAATAGACTAGACTAGACTAGACTTAAAACCTCCCGGCATAGACTAGGCAAGACTAGACTGAAAACACACAGGCACAGAGTAGGCTAGACTGAAAACCTCCAGGCACAGAGTAGACCAGAATAAAAACCTCCAGGCACAGACTTGACTTGACTATACTAAAAACCTCCAGGCACAGACTAGACGAGACTAAAAACCTCCAGGCACAGACTAGACGTGTCTAGAAACGTACAGGCACAGACTAGACTAGACTTAAATCCTCCAGGCACAGACTTGAATACATTAAAAACATCCAGGAATAGACTAGACTAGAATAGAAACCTCCAGCCACAGACTAGTTTAGGATAAAAACCTCCACAAACACACTAGAATAGACTAAAAATCTCCAGGCACTGACGAGACTACACTAAAAACCCACCAGGCACAATCTACACCAGACTTAAAACATCCAGGCACAAACAAGACTGGAATGAAAACAAGCAGGCACACACTAGACTGGAATTAAAACCACCAGGAAAAGGCTAGACAAAACTAGACTTACAAAATCGAGACACAGACCAGACTAGACTGAACACCTTCAGGCACGGAATAGACTAGACTAGACTAGACTTAAAACCTCCCGGCATAGACTAGGCAAGACTAGACTGAAAACACACAGGCACAGAGTAGGCTAGACTGAAAACCTCCAGGCACAGAGTAGACCAGAATAAAAACCTCCAGGCTTAGGTTAGACTAGACTGAAAACCTCCAGGCACAGACTAGACTAGAATGAACACCTTCAGGCACGGTGTAGGCTAGCCTAGACTTAAAACCTCCAGGCACAGTCTAGACTAGACTATACAAAAATCCTCCAAGCACAGACTAGACTAGAGTAGACTAGGAACTTGCAGCCGCAGACTAGACGAGAGTAAAAACCACCAGGGACAAACTCAAGGAGACTAAAAACCTCCAGGCACAGACTAGACGAGACTAAAAACCTCCAGGGACAGACTAGACGTGTCTAAAAACCTACAGGCACAGACTAGACTAGACAAAACATCTCCTGGCACAGACTGGACCAAAATAAAGACCTCCAGGCACAGACTAGACCAGAATAAAAAACTGCAGGCACAGACAAGACGTGTGTAAAACCTCCAGGAACAGACTAGACCAGAATAAAAACCTCCAGGCACAGACTTGACTTGACTAGACTAAAAACCTCCAGGCACAGATTAGATGAGACTAAAAAACCTCCGGGCACAAACTAGACATGTCTAAAAACCTCCAGGCACAGACTAGCCTAGACAAAATATCTCCTGGCACAGACTGGACCAGAATAAAGACCTCCAGGCACAGACTAGACCAGAATAAAGACCTCCAGGCACAGACTAGAAAAGAATAAATCCTCCAGGCACAGACTAGACAAGACTAAAAACCTCAAGGCACAAACAAGACATGTCTAAAACCTCCAGGAACAGACTAGACCAGAATAAAACCCTCCAGGCACAGACTTGATGAGACTGAAACCCCCCAGGCACAGACTAGATGAGACTAAAAACCTCCAGGCACAGAGTAGACGAGACTAAAAACCTCAAGGCACAGACTAGACGTGTCTAAAAACCTACAGGCACAGACTAGCCTAAACAAAATATCTCCTGGCACAGACTAGACCAGAATAAAAACCTCCAGGCACAGACTAGACCAGAATAAAAACCTCCAAGCACAGACTTGACTTGACTATACTAAAAACCTCCAGGCACAGACTAGACGAGACTAAAAACCTCCAGGCACAGACTAGACGTGTCTAGAAACCTACAGGCACAGACTAGACTAGACTTAAATCCTCCAGGCACAGACTTGAATACATTAAAAACATCCAGGAATAGACTAGACTAGAATAGAAACCTCCAGCCACAGACTAGTTTAGGATAAAAACCTCCACAAACACACTAGAATAGACTAAAAATCTCCAGGCACTGACGAGACTAGACTAAAACCCACCAGGCACAATCTACACCAGACTTAAAACATCCGGGCACAAACAAGACTGGAATGAAAACAAGCAGGCACACACTAGACTGGAATTAAAACCACCAGGAAAAGGCTAGACAAAACTAGACTTACAAAATCGAGACACAGACCAGACTAGACTGAACACCTTCAGGCACGGAATAGACTAGACTAGACTAGACTTAAAACCTCCCGGCATAGACTAGGCAAGACTAGACTGAAAACACACAGGCACAGAGTAGGCTAGACTGAAAACCTCCAGGCACAGAGTAGACCAGAATAAAAACCTCCAGGCTTAGGTTAGACTACACTGAAAACCTCCAGGCACAGACTAGACTAGAATGAACACCTTCAGGCACGGTGTAGGCTAGCCTAGACTTAAAACCTCCAGGCACAGTCTAGACTAGACTATACAAAAATCCTCCAAGCACAGACTAGACTAGAGTAGACTAGGAACTTGCAGCCGCAGACTAGACGAGAGTAAAAACCACCAGGGACAAACTCAAGGAGACTAAAAACCTCCAGGCACAGACTAGACGAGACTAAAAACCTCCAAGCACAGACTAGATGAGACTAAAAACCTCCAGGGACAGACTAGACGTGTCTAAAAACCTACAGGCACAGACTAGACTAGACAAAACATCTCCTGGCACAGACTGGACCAAAATAAAGACCTCCAGGCACAGACTAGACCAGAATAAAAACCTCCAGGCACAGACTAGACCAGAATAAAAACATCCAGGCACAGACGAGACCAGAATAAAAACCTCCAGGCACAGACTAGACCAGAATAAAAACCTCCAGGCACAGACTACTCATGTATAAAAACCTACAGGCACAGACTAGACGTGTCTAAAAACCTACAGGCACAGACTAGACTAGACAAAACATCTCCTGGCACAGACTGGACCAAAATAAAGACCTCCAGGCACAGACTAGACCAGAATAAAAACATCCAGGCACAGACTACAAAAGAATAAAAACCTCCAGGCACAGACTAGACCAGAATAAAAACCTCCAGGCACAGACTACTCATGTATAAAAACCTACAGGCACAGACTAGACGTGTCTAAAAACCTACAGGCACAGACTAGACTAGACAAAGCATCTCCTGGCACAGACTGGACCAGAATAAAGACCTCCAGGCACAGACTAGACCAGAATAAAAACCTCCAGGCACAGACAAGACGTGTGTAAAACCTCCAGGAACAGACTAGACCAGAATAAAAACCTCCAGGCACAGACTTGACTTGACTAGACTAAAAACCTCCAGGCACAGATTAGATGAGACTAAAAAACCTCCGGGCACAAACTAGACATGTCTAAAAACCTCCAGGCACAGACTAGCCTAGACAAAATATCTCCTGGCACAGACTGGACCAGAATAAAGACCTCCAGGCACAGACTAGACCAGAATAAAAACCTCCAGGCACAGACTAGACCAGAATAAAGACCTCCAGGCACAGACTAGAAAAGAATAAATCCTCCAGGCACAGAGTAGACGAGACTAAAAACCTCAAGGCACAAACGAGACATGTCTAAAACCTCCAGGAACAGACTAGACCAGAATAAAACCCTCCAGGCACAGACTTGATGAGACTGAAACCCCCCAGGCACAGACTAGATGAGACTAAAAACCTCCAGGCACAGAGTAGACGAGACTAAAAACCTCAAGGCACAGACTAGACGTGTCTAAAAACCTACAGGCACAGACTAGCCTAAACAAAATATCTCCTGGCACAGACTAGACCAGAATAAAAACCTCCAGGCACAGACTAGACCAGAATAAAAACCTCCAGGCACAGACTTGACTTGACTATACTAAAAACCTCCAGGCACAGACTAGACGAGACTAAAAACCTCCAGGCACAGACTAGACGTGTCTAGAAACCTACAGGCACAGACTAGACTAGACTTAAATCCTCCAGGCACAGACTTGAATACATTAAAAACATCCAGGAATAGACTAGACTAGAATAGAAACCTCCAGCCACAGACTAGTTTAGGATAAAAACCTCCACAAACACACTAGAATAGACTAAAAATCTCCAGGCACTGGCGAGACTAGACTAAAACCCACCAGGCACAATCTACACCAGACTTAAAACATCCAGGCACAAACAAGACTGGAATGAAAACAAGCAGGCACACACTAGACTGGAATTAAAACCACCAGGAAAAGGCTAGACAAAACTAGACTTACAAAATCGAGACACAGACCAGACTAGACTGAACACCTTCAGGCACGGAATAGACTAGACTAGACTAGACTTAAAACCTCCCGGCATAGACTAGGCAAGACTAGACTGAAAACACACAGGCACAGAGTAGGCTAGACTGAAAACCTCCAGGCACAGAGTAGACCAGAATAAAAACCTCCAGGCTTAGGTTAGACTAGACTGAAAACCTCCAGGCACAGACTAGACTAGAATGAACACCTTCAGGCACGGTGTAGGCTAGCCTAGACTTAAAACCTCCAGGCACAGTCTAGACTAGACTATACAAAAATCCTCCAAGCACAGACTAGACTAGAGTAGACTAGGAACTTGCAGCCGCAGACTAGACGAGAGTAAAAACCACCAGGGACAAACTCAAGGAGACTAAAAACCTCCAGGCACAGACTAGACGAGACTAAAAACCTCCAAGCACAGACTAGATGAGACTAAAAACCTCCAGGGACAGACTAGACGTGTCTAAAAACCTACAGGCACAGACTAGACTAGACAAAACATCTCCTGGCACAGACTGGACCAAAATAAAGACCTCCAGGCACAGACTAGACCAGAATAAAAACCTCCAGGCACAGACTAGACCAGAATAAAAACATCCAGGCACAGACGAGACCAGAATAAAAACCTCCAGGCACAGACTAGACCAGAATAAAAACCTCCAGGCACAGACTACTCATGTATAAAAACCTACAGGCACAGACTAGACGTGTCTAAAAACCTACAGGCACAGACTAGACTAGACAAAACATCTCCTGGCACAGACTGGACCAAAATAAAGACCTCCAGGCACAGACTAGACCAGAATAAAAACATCCAGGCACAGACTACAAAAGAATAAAAACCTCCAGGCACAGACTAGACCAGAATAAAAACCTCCAGGCACAGACTACTCATGTATAAAAACCTACAGGCACAGACTAGACGTGTCTAAAAACCTACAGGCACAGACTAGACTAGACAAAGCATCTCCTGGCACAGACTGGACCAGAATAAAGACCTCCAGGCACAGACTAGACCAGAATAAAAACCTCCAGGCACAGACAAGACGTGTGTAAAACCTCCAGGAACAGACTAGACCAGAATAAAAACCTCCAGGCACAGACTTGACTTGACTAGACTAAAAACCTCCAGGCACAGATTAGATGAGACTAAAAAACCTCCGGGCACAAACTAGACATGTCTAAAAACCTCCAGGCACAGACTAGCCTAGACAAAATATCTCCTGGCACAGACTGGACCAGAATAAAGACCTCCAGGCACAGACTAGACCAGAATAAAAACCTCCAGGCACAGACTAGACCAGAATAAAGACCTCCAGGCACAGACTAGAAAAGAATAAATCCTCCAGGCACAGAGTAGACGAGACTAAAAACCTCAAGGCACAAACGAGACATGTCTAAAACCTCCAGGAACAGACTAGACCAGAATAAAACCCTCCAGGCACAGACTTGATGAGACTGAAACCCCCCAGGCACAGACTAGATGAGACTAAAAACCTCCAGGCACAGAGTAGACGAGACTAAAAACCTCAAGGCACAGACAAGACGTGTCTAAAAACCTACAGGCACAGACTAGCCTAAACAAAATATCTCCTGGCACAGACTAGACCAGAATAAAAACCTCCAGGCACAGACTAGACCAGAATAAAAACCTCCAGGCACAGACTTGACTTGACTATACTAAAAACCTCCAGGCACAGACTAGACGAGACTAAAAACATCCAGGCACAGACTAGACGTGTCTAGAAACCTACAGGCACAGACTAGACTAGACTTAAATCCTCCAGGCACAGACTTGAATACATTAAAAACATCCAGGAATAGACTAGACTAGAATAGAAACCTCCAGCCACAGACTAGTTTAGGATAAAAACCTCCACAAACACACTAGAATAGACTAAAAATCTCCAGGCACTGACGAGACTAGACTAAAACCCACCAGGCACAATCTACACCAGACTTAAAACATCCAGGCACAAACAAGACTGGAATGAAAACAAGCAGGCACACACTAGACTGGAATTAAAACCACCAGGAAAAGGCTAGACAAAACTAGACTTACAAAATCGAGACACAGACCAGACTAGACTGAACACCTTCAGGCACGGAATAGACTAGACTAGACTAGACTTAAAACCTCCCGGCATAGACTAGGCAAGACTAGACTGAAAACACACAGGCACAGAGTAGGCTAGACTGAAAACCTCCAGGCACAGAGTAGACCAGAATAAAAACCTCCAGGCTTAGGTTAGACTAGACTGAAAACCTCCAGGCACAGACTAGACTAGAATGAACACCTTCAGGCACGGTGTAGGCTAGCCTAGACTTAAAACCTCCAGGCACAGTCTAGACTAGACTATACAAAAATCCTCCAAGCACAGACTAGACTAGAGTAGACTAGGAACTTGCAGCCGCAGACTAGACGAGAGTAAAAACCACCAGGGACAAACTCAAGGAGACTAAAAACCTCCAGGCACAGACTAGACGAGACTAAAAACCTCCAAGCACAGACTAGATGAGACTAAAAACCTCCAGGGACAGACTAGACGTGTCTAAAAACCTACAGGCACAGACTAGACTAGACAAAACATCTCCTGGCACAGACTAGACTAGACAAAACATCTCCTGGCACAGACTGGACCAAAATAAAGACCTCCAGGCACAGACTAGACCAGAATAAAAACCTCCAGGCACAGACTAGACCAGAATAAAAACCTCCAGGCACAGACTACTCATGTATAAAAACCTACAGGCACAGACTAGACGTGTCTAAAAACCTACAGGCACAGACTAGACTAGACAAAACATCTCCTGGCACAGACTGGACCAAAATAAAGACCTCCAGGCACAGACTAGACCAGAATAAAAACATCCAGGCACAGACTACAAAAGAATAAAAACCTCCAGGCACAGACTAGACCAGAATAAAAACCTCCAGGCACAGACTACTCATGTATAAAAACCTCTGGGCACAAACTAGACATGTCTAAAAACCTCCAGGCACAGACTAGCCTAGACAAAATATCTCCTGGCACAGACTGGACCAGAATAAAAACCTCCAGGCACAGACTAGACCAGAATAAAGACCTCCAGGCACAGACTAGAAAAGAATAAATCCTCCAGGCACAGACTAGACCAGAATAAAAACCTCCAGGCACAAACAAGACATGTCTAAAACCATCAGGAACAGACTAGACCAGAATAAAACCCTCCAAGCACAGACTTGATGAGACTGAAACCCCCCAGGCACAGACTAGATGAGACTAAAAACCTCCAGGCACAGAGTAGACGAGACTAAAAACCTCAAGGCACAGACTAGACGTGTCTAAAAACCTACAGGCACAGACTAGCCTAAACAAAATATCTCCTGGCACAGACAAGACCAGAATAAAGACCTCCAGGCCCAGACTAGATGAGACTAAAAACTTCCAGGCACAGACTAGACCAGAATAAAACCCTCCAGGCACAGACTAGACCAGAATAAAAACCTCCAGGCACAGACTTGACTTGACTATACTAAAAACCTCCAGGCACAGACTAGATGAGACTAAAAAAATCCAGGCACTGACTAGATGAGACTAAAAACCTCCAGGCACAGACTAGACGAGACTAAAAACCTCCAGGCACAGACTAGACGTGTCTAGAAACCTACAGGCACAGACTAGACTAGACTTAAATCCTCCAGGCACAGACTTGAATACATTAAAAACATCCAGGAATAGACTAGACTAGAATAGAAACCTCCAGCCACAGACTAGTTTAGGATAAAAACCTCCACAAACACACTAGAATAGACTAAAAGTCTCCAGGCACTGACGAGACTAGACTAAAACCCACCAGGCACAGTCTACACCAGACTTAAAACATCCAGGCACAAACAAGACTGGAATGAAAACAAGCAGGCACACATTAGACTGGAATTAAAACCACCAGGAAAAGGCTAGACAAAACTAGACTTACAAAATCGAGACACAGACCAGACTAGACTGAACACCTTCAGGCACGGAATAGACTAGACTAGACTAGACTTAAAACCTCCCGGCATAGACTAGGCAAGACTAGACTGAAAACACACAGGCACAGAGAAGGCTAGACTGAAAACCTCCAGGCACAGAGTAGACGAGAATAAAAACCTCCAGGCTTAGGTTAGACTAGACTGAAAACCTCCAGGCACAGACTAGACTAGAATGAACACCTTCAGGCACGGTGTAGGCTAGCCTAGACTTAAAACCTCCAGGCACAGTCTAGACTAGACTATACAAAAATCCTCCAAGCACAGACTAGACTAGAGTAGACTAGGAACTTGCAGCCGCAGACTAGACGAGAGTAAAAACCACCAGGGACAAACTCAAGGAGACTAAAAACCTCCAGGCACAGACTAGACGAGACTAAAAACCTCCAAGCACAGACTAGATGAGACTAAAAACCTCCAGGGACAGACTAGACGTGTCTAAAAACCTACAGGCACAGACTAGACTAGACAAAACATCTCCTGGCACAGACTGGACCAAAATAAAGACCTCCAGGCACAGACTAGACCAGAATAAAAACCTCCAGGCACAGACTAGACCAGAATAAAAACCTCCAGGCACAGACTAGACCAGAATAAAAACCTCCAGGCACAGACTAGACCAGAATAAAAACCTCCAGGCACAGACTACTCATGTATAAAACACTACAGGCACAGACTAGACGTGTCTAAAAACCTACAGGCACAGACTAGACTAGACAAAACATCTCCTGGCACAGACTGGACCAAAATAAAGACCTCCAGGCACAGACTAGACCAGAATAAAAACATCCAGGCACAGACTACAAAAGAATAAAAACCTCCAGGCACAGACTAGACCAGAATAAAAACCTCCAGGCACAGACTAGTCATGTATAAAAACCTCCAGGCACAGACTAGACGTGTCTAAAAACCTACAGGCACAGACTAGACTAGACAAAACATCTCCTGGCACAGACTGGACCAAAATAAAGACCTCCAGGCACAGACTAGACCAGAATAAAAAACTGCAGGCACAGACAAGACGTGTGTAAAACCTCCAGGAACAGACTAGACCAGAATAAAAACCTCCAGGCACAGACTTGACTTGACTAGACTAAAAACCTCCAGGCACAGATTAGATGAGACTAAAAAACCTCCGGGCACAAACTAGACATGTCTAAAAACCTCCAGGCACAGACTAGCCTAGACAAAATATCTCCTGGCACAGACTGGACCAGAATAAAGACCTCCAGGCACAGACTAGACCAGAATAAAAACCTCCAGGCACAGACTAGACCAGAATAAAGACCTCCAGGCACAGACTAGAAAAGAATAAATCCTCCAGGCACAGACTAGACCAGAATAAAAACCTCCAGGCACAAACAAGACATGTCTAAAACCTCCAGGAACAGACTAGACCAGAATAAAACCCTCCAGGCACAGACTTGATGAGACTGAAACCCCCCAGGCACAGACTAGATGAGACTAAAAACCTCCAGGCACAGAATAGATGAGACTAAAAACCTCAAGGCACAGACTAGACGTGTCTAAAAACCTACAGGCACAGACTAGCCTAAACAAAATATCTCCTGGCACAGACTAGACCAGAATAAAAACCTCCAGGCACAGACTAGACCAGAATAAAAACCTCCAGGCACAGACTTGACTTGACTATACTAAAAACCTCCAGGCACAGACTAGACGAGACTAAAAACATCCAGGCACAGACTAGACGTGTCTAGAAACCTACAGGCACAGACTAGACTAGACTTAAATCCTCCAGGCACAGACTTGAATACATTAAAAACATCCAGGAATAGACTAGACTAGAATAGAAACCTCCAGCCACAGACTAGTTTAGGATAAAAACCTCCACAAACACACTAGAATAGACTAAAAATCTCCAGGCACTGACGAGACTAGACTAAAACCCACCAGGCACAATCTACACCAGACTTAAATCATCCAGGCACAAACAAGACTGGAATGAAAACAAGCAGGCACACACTAGACTGGAATTAAAACCACCAGGAAAAGGCTAGACAAAACTAGACTTACAAAATCGAGACACAGACCAGACTAGACTGAACACCTTCAGGCACGGAATAGACTAGACTAGACTAGACTTAAAACCTCCCGGCATAGACTAGGCAAGACTAGACTGAAAACACACAAGCACAGAGTAGGCTAGACTGAAAACCTCCAGGCACAGAGTAGACCAGAATAAAAACCTCCAGGCTTAGGTTAGACTAGACTGAAAACCTCCAGGCACAGACTAGACTAGAATGAACACCTTCAGGCACGGTGTAGGCTAGCCTAGACTTAAAACCTCCAGGCACAGTCTAGACTAGACTATACAAAAATCCTCCAAGCACAGACTAGACTAGAGTAGACTAGGAACTTGCAGCCGCAGACTAGACGAGAGTAAAAACCAAGAGGGACAAACTCAAGGAGACTAAAAACCTCCAGGCACAGACTAGACGAGACTAAAAACCTCCAGGGACAGACTAGACGTGTCTAAAAACCTACAGGCACAGACTAGACTAGACAAAACATCTCCTGGCACAGACTGGACCAAAATAAAGACCTCCAGGCACAGACTAGACCAGAATAAAAAACTGCAGGCACAGACAAGACGTGTGTAAAACCTCCAGGAACAGACTAGACCAGAATAAAAACCTCCAGGCACAGACTTGACTTGACTAGACTAAAAACCTCCAGGCACAGATTAGATGTGACTAAAAAACCTCCGGGCACAAACTAGACATGTCTAAAAACCTCCAGGCACAGACTAGCCTAGACAAAATATCTCCTGGCACAGACTGGACCAGAATAAAGACCTCCAGGCACAGACTAGACCAGAATAAAGACCTCCAGGCACAGACTAGAAAAGAATAAATCCTCCAGGCACAGACTAGACCAGAATAAAAACCTCCAGGCACAAACAAGACATGTCTAAAACCATCAGGAACAGACTAGACCAGAATAAAACCCTCCAGGCACAGACTTGATGAGAATGAAACCCCCCAGGCACAGAGTAGACGAGACTAAAAACCTCAAGGCACAGACTAGACGTGTCTAAAAACCTACAGGCACAGACTAGCCTAAACAAAATATCTCCTGGCACAGACAAGACCAGAATAAAGACCTCCAGGCCCAGACTAGATGAGACTAAAAACTTCCAGGCACAGACTAGACCAGAATAAAACCCTCCAGGCACAGACTAGACCAGAATAAAAACCTCCAGGCACAGACTTGACTTGACTATACTAAAAACCTCCAGGCACAGACTAGATGAGACTAAAAAAATCCAGGCACTGACTAGATGAGACTAAAAACCTCCAGGCACAGACTAGACGAGACTAAAAACCTCCAGGCACAGACTAGACGTGTCTAGAAACCTACAGGCACAGACTAGACTAGACTTAAATCCTCCAGGCACAGTCTTGAATACATTAAAAACATCCAGGAATAGACTAGACTAGAATAGAAACCTCCAGCCACAGACTAGTTTAGGATAAAAACCTCCACAAACACACTAGAATAGACTAAAAATCTCCAGGCACTGACGAGACTAGACTAAAACCCACCAGGCACAATCTACACCAGACTTAAATCATCCAGGCACAAACAAGACTGGAATGAAAACAAGCAGGCACACACTAGACTGGAATTAAAACCACCAGGAAAAGGCTAGACAAAACTAGACTTACAAAATCGAGACACAGACCAGACTAGACTGAACACCTTCAGGCACGGAATAGACTAGACTAGACTAGACTTAAAACCTCCCGGCATAGACTAGGCAAGACTAGACTGAAAACACACAGGCACAGAGTAGGCTAGACTGAAAACCTCCAGGCACAGAGTAGACCAGAATAAAAACCTCCAGGCTTAGGTTAGACTAGACTGAAAACCTCCAGGCACAGACTAGACTAGAATGAACACCTTCAGGCACGGTGTAGGCTAGCCTAGACTTAAAACCTCCAGGCACAGTCTAGACTAGACTATACAAAAATCCTCCAAGCACAGACTAGACTAGAGTAGACTAGGAACTTGCAGCCGCAGACTAGACGAGAGTAAAAACCACCAGGGACAAACTCAAGGAGACTAAAAACCTCCAGGCACAGACTAGACGAGACTAAAAACCTCCAAGCACAGACTAGACCAGAATAAAAACCTCCAGGGACAGACTAGACGTGTCTAAAAACCTACAGGCACAGACTAGACTAGACAAAACATCTCCTGGCACAGACTGGACCAAAATAAAGACCTCCAGGCACAGACTAGACCAGAATAAAAACATCCAGGCACAGACTAGACCAGAATAAAAACCTCCAGGCACAGACTAGACCAGAATAAAGACCTCCAGGCACAGACTAGTCATGTATAAAAACCTACAGGCACAGACTAGACGTGTCTAAAAACCTACAGGCACAGACTAGACTAGACAAAACATCTCCTGGCACAGACTGGACCAGAATAAAGACCTCCAGGCACAGACTAGACCAGAATAAAAAAACCAGGCACAGACTAGACCAGAATAAAGACCTCCAGGCACAGACTAGACCAGAATAAATCCTCCAGGCACAGACTAGACCAGAATAAAAACCTCCAGGCACAAACAAGACATGTCTAAAACCTCCAGGAACAGACTAGACCAGAATAAAACCCTCCAGGCACAGACTTGATGAGACTGAAACCCCCCAGGCACAGACTAGATGAGACTAAAAACCTCCAGGCACAGAGTAGACGAGACTAAAAACCTCAAGGCACAAACTAGACGTGTCTAAAAACCTACAGGCACAGACTAGCCTAAACAAAATATCTCCTGGCACAGACTAGACCAGAATAAAAACCTCCAGGCACAGACTAGACCAGAATAAAAACCTCCAGGCACAGACTTGACTTGACTATACTAAAAACCTCCAGGCACAGACTAGATGTGTCTAGAAACCTACAGGCACAGACTAGACTAGACTTAAATCCTCCAGGCACAGACTTGAATACATTAAAAACATCCAGGAATAGACTAGACTAGAATAGAAACCTCCAGCCACAGACTAGTTTAGGATAAAAACCTCCACAAACACACTAGAATAGACTAAAAATCTCCAGGCACTGGCGAGACTAGACTAAAACCCACCAGGCACAATCTACACCAGACTTAAAACATCCAGGCACAAACAAGACTGGAATGAAAACAAGCAGGCACACACTAGACTGGAATTAAAACCACCAGGAAAAGGCTAGACAAAACTAGACTTACAAAATCGAGACACAGACCAGACTAGACTGAACACCTTCAGGCACGGAATAGACTAGACTAGACTAGACTTAAAACCTCCCGGCATAGACTAGGCAAGACTAGACTGAAAACACACAGGCACAGAGTAGGCTAGACTGAAAACCTCCAGGCACAGAGTAGACCAGAATAAAAACCTCCAGGCTTAGGTTAGACTAGACTGAAAACCTCCAGGCACAGACTAGACTAGAATGAACACCTTCAGGCACGGTGTAGGCTAGCCTAGACTTAAAACCTCCAGGCACAGTCTAGACTAGACTATACAAAAATCCTCCAAGCACAGACTAGACTAGAGTAGACTAGGAACTTGCAGCCGCAGACTAGACGAGAGTAAAAACCACCAGGGACAAACTCAAGGAGACTAAAAACCTCCAGGCACAGACTAGACGAGACTAAAAACCTCCAAGCACAGACTAGATGAGACTAAAAACCTCCAGGGACAGACTAGACGTGTCTAAAAACCTACAGGCACAGACTAGACTAGACAAAATATCTCCTGGCACAGACTGGACCAAAATAAAGACCTCCAGGCACAGACTAGACCAGAATAAAAACCTCCAGGCACAGACTAGACCAGAATAAAAACCTCCAGGCACAGACTACTCATGTATGAAAACCTACAGGCACAGACTAGACGTGTCTAAAAACCTACAGTCACAGACTAGACTAGACAAAACATCTCCTGACACAGACTGGACCAAAATAAAGACCTCCAGGCACAGACTAGACAAGAATAAAAAACTGCAGGCACAGACTACAAAAGAATAAAAACCTCCAGGAACAGACTAGACCAGAATAAAAACCTCCAGGCACAGACTTGACTTGACTAGACTAAAAACCTCCAGGCACAGATTAGATGAGACTAAAAAACCTCCGGGCACAAACTAGACATGTCTAAAAACCTCCAGGCACAGACTAGCCTAGACAAAATATCTCCTGGCACAGACTGGACCAGAATAAAGACCTCCAGGCACAGACTAGACCAGAATAAAAACCTCCAGGCACAGACTAGACCAGAATAAAGACCTCCAGGCACAGACTAGAAAAGAATAAATCCTCCAGGCACAGACTAGACCAGAATAAAACCCTCCAGGCACAGACTTGATGAGACTGAAACCCCCCAGGCACAGACTAGATGAGACTAAAAACCTCCAGGCACAGAATAGATGAGACTAAAAACCTCAAGGCACAGACTAGACGTGTCTAAAAACCTACAGGCACAGACTAGCCTAAACAAAATATCTCCTGGCACAGACTAGACCAGAATAAAAACCTCCAGGCACAGACTAGACCAGAATAAAAACCTCCAGGCACAGACTTGACTTGACTATACTAAAAACCTCCAGGCACAGACTAGACGAGACTAAAAACCTCCAGGCACAGACTAGACGTGTCTAGAAACCTACAGGCACAGACTAGACTAGACTTAAATCCTCCAGGCACAGACTTGAATACATTAAAAACATCCAGGAATAGACTAGACTAGAATAGAAACCTCCAGCCACAGACTAGTTTAGGATAAAAACCTCCACAAACACACTAGAATAGACTAAAAATCTCCAGGCACTGGCGAGACTAGACTAAAACCCACCAGGCACAATCTACACCAGACTTAAATCATCCGGGCACAAACAAGACTGGAATGAAAACAAGCAGGCACACACTAGACTGGAATTAAAACCACCAGGAAAAGGCTAGACAAAACTAGACTTACAAAATCGAGACACAGACCAGACTAGACTGAACACCTTCAGGCACGGAATAGACTAGACTAGACTAGACTTAAAACCTCCCGGCATAGACTAGGCAAGACTAGACTGAAAACACACAAGCACAGAGTAGGCTAGACTGAAAACCTCCAGGCACAGAGTAGACCAGAATAAAAACCTCCAGGCTTAGGTTAGACTAGACTGAAAACCTCCAGGCACAGACTAGACTAGAATGAACACCTTCAGGCACGGTGTAGGCTAGCCTAGACTTAAAACCTCCAGGCACAGTCTACACTAGACTATACAAAAATCCTCCAAGCACAGACTAGACTAGAGTAGACTAGGAACTTGCAGCCGCAGACTAGACGAGAGTAAAAACCACCAGGGACAAACTCAAGGAGACTAAAAACCTCCAGGCACAGACTAGACGAGACTAAAAACCTCCAGGGACAGACTAGACGTGTCTAAAAACCTACAGGCACAGACTAGACTAGACAAAACATCTCCTGGCACAGACTGGACCAAAATAAAGACCTCCAGGCACAGACTAGACCAGAATAAAAAACTGCAGGCACAGACAAGACGTGTGTAAAACCTCCAGGAACAGACTAGACCAGAATAAAAACCTCCAGGCACAGACTTGACTTGACTAGACTAAAAACCTCCAGGCACAGATTAGATGAGACTAAAAAACCTCTGGGCACAAACTAGACATGTCTAAAAACCTCCAGGCACAGACTAGCCTAGACAAAATATCTCCTGGCACAGACTGGACCAGAATAAAAACCTCCAGGCACAGACTAGACCAGAATAAAGACCTCCAGGCACAGACTAGAAAAGAATAAATCCTCCAGGCACAGACTAGACCAGAATAAAAACCTCCAGGCACAAACAAGACATGTCTAAAACCATCAGGAACAGACTAGACCAGAATAAAACCCTCCAGGCACAGACTTGATGAGACTGAAACCCCCCAGGCACAGACTAGATGAGACTAAAAACCTCCAGGCACAGAGTAGACGAGACTAAAAACCTCAAGGCACAGACTAGACGTGTCTAAAAACCTACAGGCACAGACTAGCCTAAACAAAATATCTCCTGGCACAGACTAGACCAGAATAAAGACCTCCAGGCCCAGACTAGATGAGACTAAAAACTTCCAGGCACAGACTAGACCAGAATAAAACCCTCCAGGCACAGACTAGACCAGAATAAAAACCTCCAGGCACAGACTTGACTTGACTATACTAAAAACCTCCAGGCACAGACTAGATGAGACTAAAAAAATCCAGGCACTGACTAGATGAGACTAAAAACCTCCAGGCACAGACTAGACGAGACTAAAAACCTCCAGGCACAGACTAGACGTGTCTAGAAACCTACAGGCACAGACTAGACTAGACTTAAATCCTCCAGGCACAGTCTTGAATACATTAAAAACATCCAGGAATAGACTAGACTAGAATAGAAACCTCCAGCCACAGACTAGTTTAGGATAAAAACCTCCACAAACACACTAGAATAGACTAAAAATCTCCAGGCACTGACGAGACTAGACTAAAACCCACCAGGCACAATCTACACCAGACTTAAATCATCCAGGCACAAACAAGACTGGAATGAAAACAAGCAGGCACACACTAGACTGGAATTAAAACCACCAGGAAAAGGCTAGACAAAACTAGACTTACAAAATCGAGACACAGACCAGACTAGACTGAACACCTTCAGGCACGGAATAGACTAGACTAGACTAGACTTAAAACCTCCCGGCATAGACTAGGCAAGACTAGACTGAAAACACACAGGCACAGAGTAGGCTAGACTGAAAACCTCCAGGCACAGAGTAGACCAGAATAAAAACCTCCAGGCTTAGGTTAGACTAGACTGAAAACCTCCAGGCACAGACTAGACTAGAATGAACACCTTCAGGCACGGTGTAGGCTAGCCTAGACTTAAAACCTCCAGGCACAGTCTAGACTAGACTATACAAAAATCCTCCAAGCACAGACTAGACTAGAGTAGACTAGGAACTTGCAGCCGCAGACTAGACGAGAGTAAAAACCACCAGGGACAAACTCAAGGAGACTAAAAACCTCCAGGCACAGACTAGACGAGACTAAAAACCTCCAAGCACAGACTAGATGAGACTAAAAACCTCCAGGGACAGACTAGACGTGTCTAAAAACCTACAGGCACAGACTAGACTAGACAAAACATCTCCTGGCACAGACTGGACCAAAATAAAGACCTCCAGGCACAGACTAGACCAGAATAAAAACATCCAGGCACAGACTACAAAAGAATAAAAACCTCCAGGCACAGACTAGACCAGAATAAAAACCTCCAGGCACAGACTAGTCATGTATAAAAACCTACAGGCACAGACTAGACGTGTCTAAAAACCTACAGGCACAGACTAGACTAGACAAAACATCTCTTGGCACAGACTGGACCAGAATAAAGACCTCCAGGCACAGACTAGACCAGAATAAAAACCTCCAGGCACAGACTAGACCAGAATAAAGACCTCCAGGCACAGACTAGACCAGAATAAATCCTCCAGGCACAGACTAGACCAGAATAAAAACCTCCAGGCACAAACAAGACATGTCTAAAACCTCCAGGAACAGACTAGACCAGAATAAAACCCTCCAGGCACAGACTTGATGAGACTGAAACCCCCCAGGCACAGACTAGATGAGACTAAAAACCTCCAGGCACAGAGTAGACGAGACTAAAAACCTCAAGGCACAAACTAGACGTGTCTAAAAACCTACAGGCACAGACTAGCCTAAACAAAATATCTCCTGGCACAGACTAGACCAGAATAAAAACCTCCAGGCACAGACTAGACCAGAATAAAAACCTCCAGGCACAGACTTGACTTGACTATACTAAAAACCTCCAGGCACAGACTAGATGTGTCTAGAAACCTACAGGCACAGACTAGACTAGACTTAAATCCTCCAGGCACAGACTTGAATACATTAAAAACATCCAGGAATAGACTAGACTAGAATAGAAACCTCCAGCCACAGACTAGTTTAGGATAAAAACCTCCACAAACACACTAGAATAGACTAAAAATCTCCAGGCACTGGCGAGACTAGACTAAAACCCACCAGGCACAATCTACACCAGACTTAAAACATCCAGGCACAAACAAGACTGGAATGAAAACAAGCAGGCACACACTAGACTGGAATTAAAACCACCAGGAAAAGGCTAGACAAAACTAGACTTACAAAATCGAGACACAGACCAGACTAGACTGAACACCTTCAGGCACGGAATAGACTAGACTAGACTAGACTTAAAACCTCCCGGCATAGACTAGGCAAGACTAGACTGAAAACACACAAGCACAGAGTAGGCTAGACTGAAAACCTCCAGGCACAGAGTAGACCAGAATAAAAACCTCCAGGCTTAGGTTAGACTAGACTGAAAACCTCCAGGCACAGACTAGACTAGAATGAACACCTTCAGGCACGGTGTAGGCTAGCCTAGACTTAAAACCTCCAGGCACAGTCTAGACTAGACTATACAAAAATCCTCCAAGCACAGACTAGACTAGAGTAGACTAGGAACTTGCAGCCGCAGACTAGACGAGAGTAAAAACCACCAGGGACAAACTCAAGGAGACTAAAAACCTCCAGGCACAGACTAGACGAGACTAAAAACCTCCAAGCACAGACTAGATGAGACTAAAAACCTCCAGGGACAGACTAGACGTGTCTAAAAACCTACAGGCACAGACTAGACTAGACAAAACATCTCCTGGCACAGACTGGACCAAAATAAAGACCTCCAGGCACAGACTAGACCAGAATAAAAACCTCCAGGCACAGACTAGACCAGAATAAAAACCTCCAGGCACAGACTACTCATGTATGAAAACCTACAGGCACAGACTAGACGTGTCTAAAAACCTACAGTCACAGACTAGACTAGACAAAACATCTCCTGACACAGACTGGACCAAAATAAAGACCTCCAGGCACAGACTAGACCAGAATAAAAACATCCAGGCACAGACTACAAAAGAATAAAAACCTCCAGGCACAGACTAGACCAGAATAAAAACCTCCAGGCACAGACTTGACTTGACTAGACTAAAAACCTCCAGGCACAGATTAGATGAGACTAAAAAACCTCCGGGCACAAACTAGACATGTCTAAAAACCTCCAGGCACAGACTAGCCTAGACAAAATATCTCCTGGCACAGACTGGACCAGAATAAAGACCTCCAGGCACAGACTAGACCAGAATAAAAACCTCCAGGCACAGACTAGACCAGAATAAAGACCTCCAGGCACAGACTAGAAAAGAATAAATCCTCCAGGCACAGACTAGACCAGAATAAAAACCTCCAGGCACAAACAAGACATGTCTAAAACCTCCAGCAACAGACTAGACCAGAATAAAACCCTCCAGGCACAGACTTGATGAGACTGAAACCCCCCAGGCACAGACTAGATGAGACTAAAAACCTCCAGGCACAGAGTAGATGAGACTAAAAACCTCAAGGCACAGACTAGACGTGTCTAAAAACCTACAGGCACAGACTAGCCTAAACAAAATATCTCCTGGCACAGACTAGACCAGAATAAAAACCTACAGGCACAGACTAGACTTAAATCCTCCAGGCACAGACTTGAATACATTAAAAACATCCAGGAATAGACTAGACTAGAATAGAAACCTCCAGCCACAGACTAGTTTAGGATAAAAACCTCCACAAACACACTAGAATAGACTAAAAGTCTCCAGGCACTGACGAGACTAGACTAAAACCCACCAGGCACAATCTACACCAGACTTAAAACATCCAGGCACAAACAAGACTGGAATGAAAACAAGCAGGCACACACTAGACTGGAATTAAAACCACCAGGAAAAGGCTAGACAAAACTAGACTTACAAAATCGAGACACAGACCAGACTAGACTGAACACCTTCAGGCACGGAATAGACTAGACTAGACTAGACTTAAAACCTCCCGGCATAGACTAGGCAAGACTAGACTGAAAACACACAGGCACAGAGTAGGCTAGACTGAAAACCTCCAGGCACAGAGTAGACCAGAATAAAAACCTCCAGGCTTAGGTTAGACTAGACTGAAAACCTCCAGGCACAGACTAGACTAGAATGAACACCTTCAGGCACGGTGTAGGCTAGCCTAGACTTAAAACCTCCAGGCACAGTCTAGACTAGACTATACAAAAATCCTCCAAGCACAGACTAGACTAGAGTAGACTAGGAACTTGCAGCCGCAGACTAGACGAGAGTAAAAACCACCAGGGACAAACTCAAGGAGACTAAAAACCTCCAGGCACAGACTAGACGAGACTAAAAACCTCCAAGCACAGACTAGATGAGACTAAAAACCTCCAGGGACAGACTAGACGTGTCTAAAAACCTACAGGCACAGACTAGACTAGACAAAACATCTCCTGGCACAGACTGGACCAAAATAAAGACCTCCAGGCACAGACTAGACCAGAATAAAAACCTCCAGGCACAGACTAGACCAGAATAAAAACCTCCAGGCACAGACTACTCATGTATAAAAACCTACAGGCACAGACTAGACGTGTCTAAAAACCTACAGGCACAGACTAGACTAGACAAAACATCTCCTGGCACAGACTGGACCAAAATAAAGACCTCCAGGCACAGACTAGACCAGAATAAAAACCTCCAGGCACAGACTAGACCAGAATAAAAACCTCCAGGCACAGACTAGACCAGAATAAAAACCTCCAGGCACAGACTAGACCAGAATAAAAACCTCCAGGCACAGACTACTCATGTATAAAAACCTACAGGCACAGACTAGACGTGTCTAAAAACCTACAGGCACAGACTAGACAAAACATCTCCTGGCACAGACTGGACCAAAATAAAGACCTCCAGGCACAGACTAGACCAGAATAAAAACATCCAGGCACAGACTACAAAAGAATAAAAACCTCCAGGCACAGACTAGACCAGAATAAAAACCTCCAGGCACAGACTACTCATGTATAAAAACCTACAGGCACAGACTAGACGTGTCTAAAAACCTACAGGCACAGACTAGACTAGACAAAACATCTCCTGGCACAGACTGGACCAAAATAAAGACCTCCAGGCACAGACTAGACCAGAATAAAAAACTGCAGGCACAGACAAGACGTGTGTAAAACCTCCAGGAACAGACTAGACCAGAATAAAAACCTCCAGGCACAGACTTGACTTGACTAGACTAAAAACCTCCAGGCACAGATTAGATGAGACTAAAAAACATCCGGGCACAAACTAGACATGTCTAAAAACCTCCAGGCACAGACTAGCCTAGACAAAACATCTCCTGGCACAGACTGGACCAGAATAAAGACCTCCAGGCACAGACTAGACCAGAATAAAAACCTCCAGGCACAGACTAGACCAGAATAAAGACCTCCAGGCACAGACTAGAAAAGAATAAATCCTCCAGGCACAGACTAGACCAGAATAAAAACCTCCAGGCACAAACAAGACATGTCTAAAACCTCCAGGAACAGACTAGACCAGAATAAAACCCTCCAGGCACAGACTTGATGAGACTGAAACCCCCCAGGCACAGACTAGATGAGACTAAAAACCTCCAGGCACAGAGTAGACGAGACTAAAAACCTCAAGGCACAGACTAGACGTGTCTAAAAACCTACAGGCACAGACTAGCCTAAACAAAATATCTCCTGGCACAGACTAGACCAGAATAAAATCCTCCAGGCACAGACTAGACCAGAATAAAAACCTCCAGGCACAGACTAGACCAGAATAAAAACCTCCAGGCACAGACTAGACGAGACTAAAAACCTCCAGGCACAGACTAGACGTGTCTAGAAACCTACAGGCACAGACTAGACTAGACTTAAATCCTCCAGGCACAGACTTGAATACATTAAAAACATCCAGGAATAGACTAGACTAGAATAGAAACCTCCAGCCACAGACTAGTTTAGGATAAAAACCTCCACAAACACACTAGAATAGAGTAAAAATCTCCAGGCACTGACGAGACTAGACTAAAACCCACCAGGCACAATCTACACCAGACTTAAAACATCCAGGCACAAACAAGACTGGAATGAAAACAAGCAGGCACACACTAGACTGGAATTAAAACCACCAGGAAAAGGCTAGACAAAACTAGACTTACAAAATCGAGACACAGACCAGACTAGACTGAACACCTTCAGGCACGGAATAGACTAGACTAGACTAGACTTAAAACCTCCCGGCATAGACTAGGCAAGACTAGACTGAAAACACACAGGCACAGAGTAGGCTAGACTGAAAACCTCCAGGCACAGAGTAGACCAGAATAAAAACCTCCAGGCTTAGGTTAGACTAGACTGAAAACCTCCAGGCACAGACTAGACTAGAATGAACACCTTCAGGCACGGTGTAGGCTAGCCTAGACTTAAAACCTCCAGGCACAGTCTAGACTAGACTATACAAAAATCCTCCAAGCACAGACTAGACTAGAGTAGACTAGGAACTTGCAGCCGCAGACTAGACGAGAGGAAAAACCACCAGGGACAAACTCAAGGAGACTAAAAACCTCCAGGCACAGACTAGACGAGACTAAAAACCTCCAGGCACAGAGTAGACGAGACTAAAAACTTCCAGGGACAGACTAGACCAGAATAAAACCCTCCAGGCACAGACTAGACCAGAATAAAAACCTCCAGGCACAGACTACAAAAGAATAAAAACCTCCAGGCACAGACTAGACCAGAATAAAAACCTCCAGGCACAGACTACTCATGTATAAAAACCTACAGGCACAGACTAGACGTGTCTAAAAACCTACAGGCACAGACTAGACTAGACAAAACATCTCCTGGCACAGACTGGACCAAAATAAAGACCTCCAGGCACAGACTAGACCAGAATAAAAAACTGCAGGCACAGACAAGACGTGTGTAAAACCTCCAGGAACAGACTAGACCAGAATAAAAACCTCCAGGCACAGACTTGACTTGACTAGACTAAAAACCTCCAGGCACAGATTAGATGAGACTAAAAAACATCCGGGCACAAACTAGACATGTCTAAAAACCTCCAGGCACAGACTAGCCTAGACAAAACATCTCCTGGCACAGACTGGACCAGAATAAAGACCTCCAGGCACAGACTAGACCAGAATAAAAACCTCCAGGCACAGACTAGACCAGAATAAAGACCTCCAGGCACAGACTAGAAAAGAATAAATCCTCCAGGCACAGACTAGACCAGAATAAAAACCTCCAGGCACAAACAAGACATGTCTAAAACCTCCAGGAACAGACTAGACCAGAATAAAACCCTCCAGGCACAGACTTGATGAGACTGAAACCCCCCAGGCACAGACTAGATGAGACTAAAAACCTCCAGGCACAGAGTAGACGAGACTAAAAACCTCAAGGCACAGACTAGACGTGTCTAAAAACCTACAGGCACAGACTAGCCTAAACAAAATATCTCCTGGCACAGACTAGACCAGAATAAAATCCTCCAGGCACAGACTAGACCAGAATAAAAACCTCCAGGCACAGACTTGACTATACTAAAAACCTCCAGGCACAGACTAGACGAGACTAAAAACCTCCAGGCACAGACTAGACGTGTCTAGAAACCTACAGGCACAGACTAGACTAGACTTAAATCCTCCAGGCACAGACTTGAATACATTAAAAACATCCAGGAATAGACTAGACTAGAATAGAAACCTCCAGCCACAGACTAGTTTAGGATAAAAACCTCCACAAACACACTAGAATAGAGTAAAAATCTCCAGGCACTGACGAGACTAGACTAAAACCCACCAGGCACAATCTACACCAGACTTAAAACATCCAGGCACAAACAAGACTGGAATGAAAACAAGCAGGCACACACTAGACTGGAATTAAAACCACCAGGAAAAGGCTAGACAAAACTAGACTTACAAAATCGAGACACAGACCAGACTAGACTGAACACCTTCAGGCACGGAATAGACTAGACTAGACTAGACTTAAAACCTCCCGGCATAGACTAGGCAAGACTAGACTGAAAACACACAGGCACAGAGTAGGCTAGACTGAAAACCTCCAGGCACAGAGTAGACCAGAATAAAAACCTCCAGGCTTAGGTTAGACTAGACTGAAAACCTCCAGGCACAGACTAGACTAGAATGAACACCTTCAGGCACGGTGTAGGCTAGCCTAGACTTAAAACCTCCAGGCACAGTCTAGACTAGACTATACAAAAATCCTCCAAGCACAGACTAGACTAGAGTAGACTAGGAACTTGCAGCCGCAGACTAGACGAGAGGAAAAACCACCAGGGACAAACTCAAGGAGACTAAAAACCTCCAGGCACAGACTAGACGAGACTAAAAACCTCCAGGCACAGAGTAGACGAGACTAAAAACTTCCAGGGACAGACTAGACCAGAATAAAACCCTCCAGGCACAGACTAGACCAGAATAAAAACCTCCAGGCACAGACTTGACTTGACTATACTAAAAACCTCCAGGCACAGACTAGATGAGACTAAAAAAATCCAGGCACTGACTAGATGAGACTAAAAACCTCCAGGCACAGACTAGACGAGACTAAAAACCTCCAGGCACAGACTAGACGTGTCTAGAAACCTACAGGCACAGACTAGACTAGACTTAAATCCTCCAGGCACAGACTTGAATACATTAAAAACATCCAGGAATAGACTAGACTAGAATAGAAACCTCCAGCCACAGACTTGTTTAGGATAAAAACCTCCACAAACACACTAGAATAGACTAAAAGTCTCCAGGCACTGACGAGACTAGACTAAAACCCACCAGGCACAGTCTACACCAGACTTAAAACATCCAGGCACAAACAAGACTGGAATGAAAACAAGCAGGCACACATTAGACTGGAATTAAAACCACCAGGAAAAGGCTAGACAAAACTAGACTTACAAAATCGAGACACAGACCAGACTAGACTGAACACCTTCAGGCACGGAATAGACTAGACTAGACTAGACTTAAAACCTCCCGGCATAGACTAGGCAAGACTAGACTGAAAACACACAGGCACAGAGTAGGCTAGACTGAAAACCTCCAGGCACAGAGTAGACCAGAATAAAAACCTCCAGGCTTAGGTTAGACTAGACTGAAAACCTCCAGGCACAGACTAGACTAGAATGAACACCTTCAGGCACGGTGTAGGCTAGCCTAGACTTAAAACCTCCAGGCACAGTCTAGACTAGACTATACAAAAATCCTCCAAGCACAGACTAGACTAGAGTAGACTAGGAACTTGCAGCCGCAGACTAGACGAGAGTAAAAACCACCAGGGACAAACTCAAGGAGACTAAAAACCTCCAGGCACAGACTAGACGAGACTAAAAACCTCCAAGCACAGACTAGATGAGACTAAAAACCTCCAGGGACAGACTAGACGTGTCTAAAAACCTACAGGCACAGACTAGACTAGACAAAACATCTCCTGGCACAGACTGGACCAAAATAAAGACCTCCAGGCACAGACTAGACCAGAATAAAAACCTCCAGGCACAGACTAGACCAGAATAAAAACCTCCAGGCACAGACTAGACCAGAATAAAAAACTGCAGGCACAGACAAGACGTGTGTAAAACCTCCAGGAACAGACTAGACCAGAATAAAAACCTCCAGGCACAGACTTGACTTGACTAGACTAAAAACCTCCAGGCACAGATTAGATGAGACTAAAAAACCTCCGGGCACAAACTAGACATGTCTAAAAACCTCCAGGCACAGACTAGCCTAGACAAAATATCTCCTGGCACAGACTGGACCAGAATAAAGACCTCCAGGCCCAGACTAGATGAGACTAAAAACTTCCAGGCACAGACTAGACCAGAATAAAAACCTCCAGGCACAGACTAGACCAGAATAAAAACCTCCAGGCACAGACTACTCATGTATAAAAACCTACAGGCACAGACTAGACGTGTCTAAAAACCTACAGGCACAGACTAGACTAGACAAAACATCTCTTGGCACAGACTGGACCAAAATAAAGACCTCCAGGCACAGACTAGACCAGAATAAAAACCTCCAGGCACAGACTAGACCAGAATAAAAACCTCCAGGCACAGACTAGACCAGAATAAAAACCTCCAAGCACAGACTAGACCAGAATAAAAACCTCCAGGCACAGACTACTCATGTATAAAAACCTACAGGCACAGACTAGACGTGTCTAAATACCTACAGGCACAGACTAGACAAAACATCTCCTGGCACAGACTGGACCAAAATAAAGACCTCCAGGCACAGACTAGACCAGAATAAAAACATCCAGGCACAGACTACAAAAGAATAAAAACCTCCAGGCACAGACTAGACCAGAATAAAAACCTCCAGGCACAGACTACTCATGTATAAAAACCTACAGGCACAGACTAGACGTGTCTAAAAACCTACAGGCACAGACTAGACTAGACAAAACATCTCCTGGCACAGACTGGACCAGAATAAAGACCTCCAGGCACAGACTAGACCAGAATAAAAACCTCCAGGCACAGACTAGACCAGAATAAAGACCTCCAGGCACAGACTAGAAAAGAATAAATCCTCCAGGCACAGACTAGACCAGAATAAAAACCTCCAGGCACAAACAAGACATGTCTAAAACCTCCAGGAACAGACTAGATGAGAATAAAACCCTCCAGGCACAGACTTGATGAGACTGAAACCCCCCAGGCACAGACTAGATGAGACTAAAAACCTCCAGGCACAGAATAGATGAGACTAAAAACCTCAAGGCACAGACTAGACGTGTCTAAAAACCTACAGGCACAGACTAGCCTAAACAAAATATCTCCTGGCACAGACTAGACCAGAATAAAAACCTCCAGGCACAGACTAGACCAGAATAAAAACCTCCAGGCACAGACTTGACTTGACTATACTAAAAACCTCCAGGCACAGACTAGACGAGACTAAAAACATCCAGGCACAGACTAGACGTGTCTAGAAACCTACAGGCACAGACTAGACTAGACTTAAATCCTCCAGGCACAGACTTGAATACATTAAAAACATCCAGGAATAGACTAGACTAGAATAGAAACCTCCAGCCACAGACTAGTTTAGGATAAAAACCTCCACAAACACACTAGAATAGACTAAAAATCTCCAGGCACTGACGAGACTAGACTAAAACCCACCAGGCACAATCTACACCAGACTTAAATCATCCAGGCACAAACAAGACTGGAATGAAAACAAGCAGGCACACACTAGACTGGAATTAAAACCACCAGGAAAAGGCTAGACAAAACTAGACTTACAAAATCGAGACACAGACCAGACTAGACTGAACACCTTCAGGCACGGAATAGACTAGACTAGACTAGACTTAAAACCTCCCGGCATAGACTAGGCAAGACTAGACTGAAAACACACAAGCACAGAGTAGGCTAGACTGAAAACCTCCAGGCACAGAGTAGACCAGAATAAAAACCTCCAGGCTTAGGTTAGACTAGACTGAAAACCTCCAGGCACAGACTAGACTAGAATGAACACCTTCAGGCACGGTGTAGGCTAGCCTAGACTTAAAACCTCCAGGCACAGTCTAGACTAGACTATACAAAAATCCTCCAAGCACAGACTAGACTAGAGTAGACTAGGAACTTGCAGCCGCAGACTAGACGAGAGTAAAAACCACCAGGGACAAACTCAAGGAGACTAAAAACCTCCAGGCACAGACTAGACGAGACTAAAAACCTCCAGGGACAGACTAGACGTGTCTAAAAACCTACAGGCACAGACTAGACTAGACAAAACATCTCCTGGCACAGACTGGACCAAAATAAAGACCTCCAGGCACAGACTAGACCAGAATAAAAACATCCAGGCACAGACTACAAAAGAATAAAAACCTCCAGGCACAGACTAGACCAGAATAAAAACCTCCAGGCACAGACTACTCATGTATAAAAACCTACAGGCACAGACTAGACGTGTCTAAAAACCTACAGGCACAGACTAGACTAGACAAAACATCTCCTGGCACAGACTGGACCAGAATAAAAACCTCCAGGCACAGACTAGACCAGAATAAAAACCTCCAGGCACAGACTAGACCAGAATAAAGACCTCCAGGCACAGACTAGACCAGAATAAATCCTCCAGGCACAGACTAGACCAGAATAAAAACCTCCAGGCACAAACAAGACATGTCTAAAACCTCCAGGAACAGACTAGACCAGAATAAAACCCTCCAGGCACAGACTTGATGAGACTGAAACCCCCCAGGCACAGACTAGATGAGACTAAAAACCTCCAGGCACAGAGTAGACGAGACTAAAAACCTCAAGGCACAAACTAGACGTGTCTAAAAACCTACAGGCACAGACTAGCCTAAACAAAATATCTCCTGGCACAGACTAGACCAGAATAAAAACCTCCAGGCACAGACTAGACCAGAATAAAAACCTCCAGGCACAGACTTGACTTGACTATACTAAAAACCTCCAGGCACAGACTAGATGTGTCTAGAAACCTACAGGCACAGACTAGACTAGACTTAAATCCTCCAGGCACAGACTTGAATACATTAAAAACATCCAGGAATAGACTAGACTAGAATAGAAACCTCCAGCCACAGACTAGTTTAGGATAAAAACCTCCACAAACACACTAGAATAGACTAAAAATCTCCAGGCACTGGCGAGACTAGACTAAAACCCACCAGGCACAATCTACACCAGACTTAAAACATCCAGGAACAAACAAGACTGGAATGAAAACAAGCAGGCACACACTAGACTGGAATTAAAACCACCAGGAAAAGGCTAGACAAAACTAGACTTACAAAATCGAGACACAGACCAGACTAGACTGAACACCTTCAGGCACGGAATAGACTAGACTAGACTAGACTTAAAACCTCCCGGCATAGACTAGGCAAGACTAGACTGAAAACACACAAGCACAGAGTAGGCTAGACTGAAAACCTCCAGGCACAGAGTAGACCAGAATAAAAACCTCCAGGCTTAGGTTAGACTAGACTGAAAACCTCCAGGCACAGACTAGACTAGAATGAACACCTTCAGGCACGGTGTAGGCTAGCCTAGACTTAAAACCTCCAGGCACAGTCTAGACTAGACTATACAAAAATCCTCCAAGCACAGACTAGACTAGAGTAGACTAGGAACTTGCAGCCGCAGACTAGACGAGAGTAAAAACCACCAGGGACAAACTCAAGGAGACTAAAAACCTCCAGGCACAGACTAGACGAGACTAAAAACCTCCAAGCACAGACTAGATGAGACTAAAAACCTCCAGGGACAGACTAGACGTGTCTAAAAACCTACAGGCACAGACTAGACTAGACAAAACATCTCCTGGCACAGACTGGACCAAAATAAAGACCTCCAGGCACAGACTAGACCAGAATAAAAACCTCCAGGCACAGACTAGACCAGAATAAAAACCTCCAGGCACAGACTACTCATGTATGAAAACCTACAGGCACAGACTAGACGTGTCTAAAAACCTACAGTCACAGACTAGACTAGACAAAACATCTCCTGACACAGACTGGACCAAAATAAAGACCTCCAGGCACAGACTAGACCAGAATAAAAACATCCAGGCACAGACTACAAAAGAATAAAAACCTCCAGGCACAGACTAGACCAGAATAAAAACCTCCAGGCACAGACTTGACTTGACTAGACTAAAAACCTCCAGGCACAGATTAGATGAGACTAAAAAACCTCCGGGCACAAACTAGACATGTCTAAAAACCTCCAGGCACAGACTAGCCTAGACAAAATATCTCCTGGCACAGACTGGACCAGAATAAAGACCTCCAGGCACAGACTAGACCAGAATAAAAACCTCCAGGCACAGACTAGACCAGAATAAAGACCTCCAGGCACAGACTAGAAAAGAATAAATCCTCCAGGCACAGACTAGACCAGAATAAAAACCTCCAGGCACAAACAAGACATGTCTAAAACCTCCAGCAACAGAGTAGACCAGAATAAAACCCTCCAGGCACAGACTTGATGAGACTGAAACCCCCCAGGCACAGACTAGATGAGACTAAAAACCTCCAGGCACAGAGTAGATGAGACTAAAAACCTCAAGGCACAGACTAGACGTGTCTAAAAACCTACAGGCACAGACTAGCCTAAACAAAATATCTCCTGGCACAGACTAGACCAGAATAAAGACCTACAGGCACAGACTAGACTTAAATCCTCCAGGCACAGACTTGAATACATTAAAAACATCCAGGAATAGACTAGACTAGAATAGAAACCTCCAGCCACAGACTAGTTTAGGATAAAAACCTCCACAAACACACTAGAATAGACTAAAAGTCTCCAGGCACTGACGAGACTAGACTAAAACCCACCAGGCACAATCTACACCAGACTTAAAACATCCAGGCACAAACAAGACTGGAATGAAAACAAGCAGGCACACACTAGACTGGAATTAAAACCACCAGGAAAAGGCTAGACAAAACTAGACTTACAAAATCGAGACACAGACCAGACTAGACTGAACACCTTCAGGCACGGAATAGACTAGACTAGACTAGACTTAAAACCTCCCGGCATAGACTAGGCAAGACTAGACTGAAAACACACAGGCACAGAGTAGGCTAGACTGAAAACCTCCAGGCACAGAGTAGACCAGAATAAAAACCTCCAGGCTTAGGTTAGACTAGACTGAAAACCTCCAGGCACAGACTAGACTAGAATGAACACCTTCAGGCACGGTGTAGGCTAGCCTAGACTTAAAACCTCCAGGCACAGTCTAGACTAGACTATACAAAAATCCTCCAAGCACAGACTAGACTAGAGTAGACTAGGAACTTGCAGCCGCAGACTAGACGAGAGTAAAAACCACCAGGGACAAACTCAAGGAGACTAAAAACCTCCAGGCACAGACTAGACGAGACTAAAAACCTCCAAGCACAGACTAGATGAGACTAAAAACCTCCAGGGACAGACTAGACGTGTCTAAAAACCTACAGGCACAGACTAGACTAGACAAAACATCTCCTGGCACAGACTGGACCAAAATAAAGACCTCCAGGCACAGACTAGACCAGAATAAAAACCTCCAGGCACAGACTAGACCAGAATAAAAACCTCCAGGCACAGACTACTCATGTATAAAAACCTACAGGCACAGACTAGACGTGTCTAAAAACCTACAGGCACAGACTAGACTAGACAAAACATCTCCTGGCACAGACTGGACCAAAATAAAGACCTCCAGGCACAGACTAGACCAGAATAAAAACCTCCAGGCACAGACTAGACCAGAATAAAAACCTCCAGGCACAGACTAGACCAGAATAAAATCCTCCAGGCACAGACTAGACCAGAATAAAAACCTCCAGGCACAGACCTGACTATACTAAAAACCTCCAGGCACAGACTAGACGAGACTAAAAACCTCCAGGCACAGACTAGACGTGTCTAGAAACCTACAGGCACAGACTAGACTAGACTTAAATCCTCCAGGCACAGACTTGAATACATTAAAAACATCCAGGAATAGACTAGACTAGAATAGAAACCTCCAGCCACAGACTAGTTTAGGATAAAAACCTCCACAAACACACTAGAATAGAGTAAAAATCTCCAGGCACTGACGAGACTAGACTAAAACCCACCAGGCACAATCTACACCAGACTTAAAACATCCAGGCACAAACAAGACTGGAATGAAAACAAGCAGGCACACACTAGACTGGAATTAAAACCACCAGGAAAAGGCTAGACAAAACTAGACTTACAAAATCGAGACACAGACCAGACTAGACTGAACACCTTCAGGCACGGAATAGACTAGACTAGACTAGACTTAAAACCTCCCGGCATAGACTAGGCAAGACTAGACTGAAAACACACAAGCACAGAGTAGGCTAGACTGAAAACCTCCAGGCACAGAGTAGACCAGAATAAAAACCTCCAGGCTTAGGTTAGACTAGACTGAAAACCTCCAGGCACAGACTAGACTAGAATGAACACCTTCAGGCACGGTGTAGGCTAGCCTAGACTTAAAACCTCCAGGCACAGTCTAGACTAGACTATACAAAAATCCTCCAAGCACAGACTAGACTAGAGTAGACTAGGAACTTGCAGCCGCAGACTAGACGAGAGGAAAAACCACCAGGGACAAACTCAAGGAGACTAAAAACCTCCAGGCACAGACTAGACGAGACTAAAAACCTCCAGGCACAGAGTAGACGAGACTAAAAACTTCCAGGGACAGACTAGACCAGAATAAAACCCTCCAGGCACAGACTAGACCAGAATAAAAACCTCCAGGCACAGACTTGACTTGACTATACTAAAAACCTCCAGGCACAGACTAGATGAGACTAAAAAAATCCAGGCACTGACTAGATGAGACTAAAAACCTCCAGGCACAGACTAGACGAGACTAAAAACCTCCAGGCACAGACTAGACGTGTCTAGAAACCTACAGGCACAGACTAGACTAGACTTAAATCCTCCAGGCACAGACTTGAATACATTAAAAACATCCAGGAATAGACTAGACTAGAATAGAAACCTCCAGCCACAGACTTGTTTAGGATAAAAACCTCCACAAACACACTAGAATAGACTAAAAGTCTCCAGGCACTGACGAGACTAGACTAAAACCCACCAGGCACAGTCTACACCAGACTTAAAACATCCAGGCACAAACAAGACTGGAATGAAAACAAGCAGGCACACATTAGACTGGAATTAAAACCACCAGGAAAAGGCTAGACAAAACTAGACTTACAAAATCGAGACACAGACCAGACTAGACTGAACACCTTCAGGCACGGAATAGACTAGACTAGACTAGACTTAAAACCTCCCGGCATAGACTAGGCAAGACTAGACTGAAAACACACAGGCACAGAGTAGGCTAGACTGAAAACCTCCAGGCACAGAGTAGACCAGAATAAAAACCTCCAGGCTTAGGTTAGACTAGACTGAAAACCTCCAGGCACAGACTAGACTAGAATGAACACCTTCAGGCACGGTGTAGGCTAGCCTAGACTTAAAACCTCCAGGCACAGTCTAGACTAGACTATACAAAAATCCTCCAAGCACAGACTAGACTAGAGTAGACTAGGAACTTGCAGCCGCAGACTAGACGAGAGTAAAAACCACCAGGGACAAACTCAAGGAGACTAAAAACCTCCAGGCACAGACTAGACGAGACTAAAAACCTCCAAGCACAGACTAGATGAGACTAAAAACCTCCAGGGACAGACTAGACGTGTCTAAAAACCTACAGGCACAGACTAGACTAGACAAAACATCTCCTGGCACAGACTGGACCAAAATAAAGACCTCCAGGCACAGACTAGACCAGAATAAAAACCTCCAGGCACAGACTAGACCAGAATAAAAACCTCCAGGCACAGACTAGACCAGAATAAAAAACTGCAGGCACAGACAAGACGTGTGTAAAACCTCCAGGAACAGACTAGACCAGAATAAAAACCTCCAGGCACAGACTTGACTTGACTAGACTAAAAACCTCCAGGCACAGATTAGATGAGACTAAAAAACCTCCGGGCACAAACTAGACATGTCTAAAAACCTCCAGGCACAGACTAGCCTAGACAAAATATCTCCTGGCACAGACTGGACCAGAATAAAGACCTCCAGGCACAGACTAGACCAGAATAAAAACCTCCAGGCACAGACTAGACCAGAATAAAGACCTCCAGGCACAGACTAGAAAAGAATAAATCCTCCAGGCACAGACTAGACAAGACTAAAAACCTCAAGGCACAAACAAGACATGTCTAAAACCTCCAGGAACAGACTAGACCAGAATAAAACCCTCCAGGCACAGACTTGATGAGACTGAAACCCCCCAGGCACAGACTAGATGAGACTAAAAACCTCCAGGCACAGAGTAGACGAGACTAAAAACCTCAAGGCACAGACTAGACGTGTCTAAAAACCTACAGGCACAGACTAGCCTAAACAAAATATCTCCTGGCACAGACTAGACCAGAATAAAAACCTCCAGGCACAGACTAGACCAGAATAAAAACCTCCAGGCACAGACTAGATTAGACAAAACATCTCCTGGCACAGACTAGACGAGACTAAAAACCTCCAGGCACAGACTAGACATGTCTAGAAACCTACAGGCACAGACTAGACTAGACTTAAATCCTCCAGGCACAGACTTGAATACATTAAAAACATCCAGGAATAGACTAGACTAGAATAGAAACCTCCAGCCACAGACTAGTTTAGGATAAAAACCTCCACAAACACACTAGAATAGAGTAAAAATCTCCAGGCACTGACGAGACTAGACTAAAACCCACCAGGCACAATCTACACCAGACTTAAAACATCCAGGCACAAACAAGACTGGAATGAAAACAAGCAGGCACACACTAGACTGGAATTAAAACCACCAGGAAAAGGCTAGACAAAACTAGACTTACAAAATCGAGACACAGACCAGACTAGACTGAACACCTTCAGGCACGGAATAGACTAGACTAGACTTAAAAAAATCCCGGCATAGACTAGGCAAGACTAGACTGAAAACCCACAGGCACAGAGTAGGCTAGACTGAAATCCTCCAGGCACAGACTAGACTAGAATGAACACCTTCAGGCACGGTGTAGGCTAGCCTAGACTTAAAACCTCCAGGCACAGTCTAGACTAGACTATACAAAAATCCTCCAAGCACAGACTAGACTAGAGTAGACTAGGAACTTGCAGCCGCAGACTAGACGAGAGTAAAAACCACCAGGGACAAACTCAAGGAGACTAAAAACCTCCAGGCACAGACTAGACGAGACTAAAAACCTCCAAGCACAGACTAGATGAGACTAAAAACCTCCAGGGACAGACTAGACGTGTCTAAAAACCTACAGGCACAGACTAGACTAGACAAAACATCTCCTGGCACAGACTGGACCAAAATAAAGACCTCCAGGCACAGACTAGACCAGAATAAAAACCTCCAGGCACAGACTAGACCAGAATAAAAACATCCAGGCACAGACTAGACCAGAATAAAAAACTGCAGGCACAGACAAGACGTGTGTAAAACCTCCAGGAACAGACTAGACCAGAATAAAAACCTCCAGGCACAGACTTGACTTGACTAGACTAAAAACCTCCAGGCACAGATTAGATGAGACTAAAAAACCTCCGGGCACAAACTAGACATGTCTAAAAACCTCCAGGCACAGACTAGCCTAGACAAAATATCTCCTGGCACAGACTGGACCAGAATAAAGACCTCCAGGCACAGACTAGACCAGAATAAAAACCTCCAGGCACAGACTAGACCAGAATAAAGACCTCCAGGCACAGACTAGAAAAGAATAAATCCTCCAGGCACAGACTAGACAAGACTAAAAACCTCAAGGCACAAACAAGACATGTCTAAAACCTCCAGGAACAGACTAGACCAGAATAAAACCCTCCAGGCACAGACTTGATGAGACTGAAACCCCCCAGGCACAGACTAGATGAGACTAAAAACCTCCAGGCACAGAGTAGACGAGACTAAAAACCTCAAGGCACAGACTAGACGTGTCTAAAAACCTACAGGCACAGACTAGCCTAAACAAAATATCTCCTGGCACAGACTAGACCAGAATAAAAACCTCCAGGCACAGACTAGACCAGAATAAAAACCTCCAGGCACAGACTAGATTAGACAAAACATCTCCTGGCACAGACTAGACGAGACTAAAAACCTCCAGGCACAGACTAGACATGTCTAGAAACCTACAGGCACAGACTAGACTAGACTTAAATCCTCCAGGCACAGACTTGAATACATTAAAAACATCCAGGAATAGACTAGACTAGAATAGAAACCTCCAGCCACAGACTAGTTTAGGATAAAAACCTCCACAAACACACTAGAATAGAGTAAAAATCTCCAGGCACTGACGAGACTAGACTAAAACCCACCAGGCACAATCTACACCAGACTTAAAACATCCAGGCACAAACAAGACTGGAATGAAAACAAGCAGGCACACACTAGACTGGAATTAAAACCACCAGGAAAAGGCTAGACAAAACTAGACTTACAAAATCGAGACACAGACCAGACTAGACTGAACACCTTCAGGCACGGAATAGACTAGACTAGACTTAAAAAAATCCCGGCATAGACTAGGCAAGACTAGACTGAAAACCCACAGGCACAGAGTAGGCTAGACTGAAATCCTCCAGGCACAGACTAGACTAGAATGAACACCTTCAGGCACGGTGTAGGCTAGCCTAGACTTAAAACCTCCAGGCACAGTCTAGACTAGACTATACAAAAATCCTCCAAGCACAGACTAGACTAGAGTAGACTAGGAACTTGCAGCCGCAGACTAGACGAGAGTAAAAACCACCAGGGACAAACTCAAGGAGACTAAAAACCTCCAGGCACAGACTAGACGAGACTAAAAACCTCCAAGCACAGACTAGATGAGACTAAAAACCTCCAGGGACAGACTAGACGTGTCTAAAAACCTACAGGCACAGACTAGACTAGACAAAACATCTCCTGGCACAGACTGGACCAAAATAAAGACCTCCAGGCACAGACTAGACCAGAATAAAAACCTCCAGGCACAGACTAGACCAGAATAAAAACATCCAGGCACAGACTAGACCAGAATAAAAACCTCCAGGCACAGACTAGACCAGAATAAAAACCTCCAGGCACAGACTACTCATGTATAAAAACCTACAGGCACAGACTAGACTAGACAAAACATCTCCTGGCACAGACTGGACCAAAATAAAGACCTCCAGGCACAGACTAGACCAGAATAAAAAACTGCAGGCACAGACAAGACGTGTGTAAAACCTCCAGGAACAGACTAGACCAGAATAAAAACCTCCAGGCACAGACTTGACTTGACTAGACTAAAAACCTCCAGGCACAGATTAGATGAGACTAAAAAACCTCCGGGCACAAACTAGACATGTCTAAAAACCTCCAGGCACAGACTAGCCTAGACAAAACATCTCCTGGCACAGACTGGACCAGAATAAAGACCTCCAGGCACAGACTAGACCAGAATAAAAACCTCCAGGCACAGACTAGACCAGAATAAAAACCTCCAGGCACAGACTAGACCAGAATAAAAACCTCCAGGCACAGACTAGACCAGAATAAAAACCTCCAGGCACAGACTAGACCAGAATAAAAACCTCCAGGAACAGACTACTCATGTATAAAAACCTACAGGCACAGACTAGACGTGTCTAAAAACCTACAGGCACAGACTAGACTAGACAAAACATCTCCTGGCACAGACTGGACCAAAATAAAGACCTCCAGGCACAGACTAGACCAGAATAAAAACCTCCAGGCACAGACTAGACCAGAATAAAAACCTCCAGGCACAGACTAGACCAGAATAAAAACCTCCAGGCACAGACTACTCATGTATAAAAACCTACAGGCACAGACTAGACGTGTCTAAAAACCTACAGGCACAGACTAGACTAGACAAAACATCTCCTGGCACAGACTGGACCAAAATAAAGACCTCCAGGCACAGACTAGACCAGAATAAAAAACTGCAGGCACAGACAAGACGTGTGTAAAACCTCCAGGAACAGACTAGACCAGAATAAAAACCTCCAGGCACAGACTTGACTTGACTAGACTAAAAACCTCCAGGCACAGATTAGATGAGACTAAAAAACCTCCGGGCACAAACTAGACATGTCTAAAAACCTCCAGGCACAGACTAGCCTAGACAAAACATCTCCTGGCACAGACAGGACCAGAATAAAGACCTCCAGGCACAGACAAGACCAGAATAAAAACCTCCAGGCACAGACTAGACCAGAATAAAGACCTCCAGGCACAGACTAGAAAAGAATAAATCCTCCAGGCACAGACTAGACCAGAATAAAAACCTCCAGGCACAAACAAGACATGTCTAAAACCTCCAGCAACAGACTAGACCAGAATAAAACCCTCCAGGCACAGACTTGATGAGACTGAAACCCCCCAGGCACAGACTAGATGAGACTAAAAACCTCCAGGCACAGAGTAGACGAGACTAAAAACCTCAAGGCACAGACTAGACGTGTCTAAAAAACTACAGGCACAGACTAGCCTAAACAAAATATCTCCTGGCACAGACTAGACCAGAATAAAAACCTACAGGCACAGACTAGACCAGAATAAAAACCTCCAGGCACAGACTTGACTTGACTATACTAAAAACCTCCAGGCACAGACTAGATGAGACTAAAAAAATCCAGGCACTGACTAGATGAGACTAAAAACTTCCAGGCACAGACTAGACCAGAATAAAAACCTCCAGGCACAGACTAGACCAGAATAAAAACCTCCAGGCACAGACTACTCATGTATAAAAACCTACAGGCACAGACTAGACGTGTCTAAAAACCTACAGGCACAGACTAGACTAGACAAAACATCTCTTGGCACAGACTGGACCAAAATAAAGACCTCCAGGCACAGACTAGACCAGAATAAAAACCTCCAGGCACAGACTAGACCAGAATAAAAACCTCCAGGCACAGACTAGACCAGAATAAAAACCTCCAAGCACAGACTAGACCAGAATAAAAACCTCCAGGCACAGACTACTCATGTATAAAAACCTACAGGCACAGACTAGACGTGTCTAAAAACCTACAGGCACAGACTAGACAAAACATCTCCTGGCACAGACTGGACCAAAATAAAGACCTCCAGGCACAGACTAGACCAGAATAAAAACATCCAGGCACAGACGACAAAAGAATAAAAACCTCCAGGCACAGACTAGACCAGAATAAAAACCTCCAGGCACAGACTACTCATGTATAAAAACCTACAGGCACAGACTAGACGTGTCTAAAAACCTACAGGCACAGACTAGACTAGACAAAACATCTCCTGGCACAGACTGGACCAGAATAAAGACCTCCAGGCACAGACTAGACCAGAATAAAAACCTCCAGGCACAGACTAGACCAGAATAAAGACCTCCAGGCACAGACTAGAAAAGAATAAATCCTCCAGGCACAGACTAGACCAGAATAAAAACCTCCAGGCACAAACAAGACATGTCTAAAACCTCCAGGAACAGACTAGATGAGAATAAAACCCTCCAGGCACAGACTTGATGAGACTGAAACCCCCCAGGCACAGACTAGATGAGACTAAAAACCTCCAGGCACAGAATAGATGAGACTAAAAACCTCAAGGCACAGACTAGACGTGTCTAAAAACCTACAGGCACAGACTAGCCTAAACAAAATATCTCCTGGCACAGACTAGACCAGAATAAAAACCTCCAGGCACAGACTAGACCAGAATAAAAACCTCCAGGCACAGACTTGACTTGACTATACTAAAAACCTCCAGGCACAGACTAGACGAGACTAAAAACATCCAGGCACAGACTAGACGTGTCTAGAAACCTACAGGCACAGACTAGACTAGACTTAAATCCTCCAGGCACAGACTTGAATACATTAAAAACATCCAGGAATAGACTAGACTAGAATAGAAACCTCCAGCCACAGACTAGTTTAGGATAAAAACCTCCACAAACACACTAGAATAGACTAAAAATCTCCAGGCACTGACGAGACCAGACTAAAACCCACCAGGCACAATCTACACCAGACTTAAATCATCCAGGCACAAACAAGACTGGAATGAAAACAAGCAGGCACACACTAGACTGGAATTAAAACCACCAGGAAAAGGCTAGACAAAACTAGACTTACAAAATCGAGACACAGACCAGACTAGACTGAACACCTTCAGGCACGGAATAGACTAGACTAGACTAGACTTAAAACCTCCCGGCATAGACTAGGCAAGACTAGACTGAAAACACACAAGCACAGAGTAGGCTAGACTGAAAACCTCCAGGCACAGAGTAGACCAGAATAAAAACCTCCAGGCTTAGGTTAGACTAGACTGAAAACCTCCAGGCACAGACTAGACTAGAATGAACACCTTCAGGCACGGTGTAGGCTAGCCTAGACTTAAAACCTCCAGGCACAGTCTAGACTAGACTATACAAAAATCCTCCAAGCACAGACTAGACTAGAGTAGACTAGGAACTTGCAGCCGCAGACTAGACGAGAGTAAAAACCACCAGGGACAAACTCAAGGAGACTAAAAACCTCCAGGCACAGACTAGACGAGACTAAAAACCTCCAGGGACAGACTAGACGTGTCTAAAAACCTACAGGCACAGACTAGACTAGACAAAACATCTCCTGGCACAGACTGGACCAAAATAAAGACCTCCAGGCACAGACTAGACCAGAATAAAAACATCCAGGCACAGACTACAAAAGAATAAAAACCTCCAGGCACAGACTAGACCAGAATAAAAACCTCCAGGCACAGACTACTCATGTATAAAAACCTACAGGCACAGACTAGACGTGTCTAAAAACCTACAGGCACAGACTAGACTAGACAAAACATCTCCTGGCACAGACTGGACCAGAATAAAAACCTCCAGGCACAGACTAGACCAGAATAAAAACCTCCAGGCACAGACTAGACCAGAATAAAGACCTCCAGGCACAGACTAGACCAGAATAAATCCTCCAGGCACAGACTAGACCAGAATAAAAACCTCCAGGCACAAACAAGACATGTCTAAAACCTCCAGGAACAGACTAGACCAGAATAAAACCCTCCAGGCACAGACTTGATGAGACTGAAACCCCCCAGGCACAGACTAGATGAGACTAAAAACCTCCAGGCACAGAGTAGACGAGACTAAAAACCTCAAGGCACAAACTAGACGTGTCTAAAAACCTACAGGCACAGACTAGCCTAAACAAAATATCTCCTGGCACAGACTAGACCAGAATAAAAACCTCCAGGCACAGACTAGACCAGAATAAAAACCTCCAGGCACAGACTTGACTTGACTATACTAAAAACCTCCAGGCACAGACTAGATGTGTCTAGAAACCTACAGGCACAGACTAGACTAGACTTAAATCCTCCAGGCACAGACTTGAATACATTAAAAACATCCAGGAATAGACTAGACTAGAATAGAAACCTCCAGCCACAGACTAGTTTAGGATAAAAACCTCCACAAACACACTAGAATAGACTAAAAATCTCCAGGCACTGGCGAGACTAGACTAAAACCCACCAGGCACAATCTACACCAGACTTAAAACATCCAGGAACAAACAAGACTGGAATGAAAACAAGCAGGCACACACTAGACTGGAATTAAAACCACCAGGAAAAGGCTAGACAAAACTAGACTTACAAAATCGAGACACAGACCAGACTAGACTGAACACCTTCAGGCACGGAATAGACTAGACTAGACTAGACTTAAAACCTCCCGGCATAGACTAGGCAAGACTAGACTGAAAACACACAAGCACAGAGTAGGCTAGACTGAAAACCTCCAGGCACAGAGTAGACCAGAATAAAAACCTCCAGGCTTAGGTTAGACTAGACTGAAAACCTCCAGGCACAGACTAGACTAGAATGAACACCTTCAGGCACGGTGTAGGCTAGCCTAGACTTAAAACCTCCAGGCACAGTCTAGACTAGACTATACAAAAATCCTCCAAGCACAGACTAGACTAGAGTAGACTAGGAACTTGCAGCCGCAGACTAGACGAGAGTAAAAACCACCAGGGACAAACTCAAGGAGACTAAAAACCTCCAGGCACAGACTAGACGAGACTAAAAACCTCCAAGCACAGACTAGATGAGACTAAAAACCTCCAGGGACAGACTAGACGTGTCTAAAAACCTACAGGCACAGACTAGACTAGACAAAACATCTCCTGGCACAGACTGGACCAAAATAAAGACCTCCAGGCACAGACTAGACCAGAATAAAAACCTCCAGGCACAGACTAGACCAGAATAAAAACCTCCAGGCACAGACTACTCATGTATGAAAACCTACAGGCACAGACTAGACGTGTCTAAAAACCTACAGTCACAGACTAGACTAGACAAAACATCTCCTGACACAGACTGGACCAAAATAAAGACCTCCAGGCACAGACTAGACCAGAATAAAAACATCCAGGCACAGACTACAAAAGAATAAAAACCTCCAGGCACAGACTAGACCAGAATAAAAACCTCCAGGCACAGACTTGACTTGACTAGACTAAAAACCTCCAGGCACAGATTAGATGAGACTAAAAAACCTCCGGGCACAAACTAGACATGTCTAAAAACCTCCAGGCACAGACTAGCCTAGACAAAATATCTCCTGGCACAGACTGGACCAGAATAAAGACCTCCAGGCACAGACTAGACCAGAATAAAAACCTCCAGGCACAGACTAGACCAGAATAAAGACCTCCAGGCACAGACTAGAAAAGAATAAATCCTCCAGGCACAGACTAGACCAGAATAAAAACCTCCAGGCACAAACAAGACATGTCTAAAACCTCTAGCAACAGAGTAGACCAGAATAAAACCCTCCAGGCACAGACTTGATGAGACTGAAACCCCCCAGGCACAGACTAGATGAGACTAAAAACCTCCAGGCACAGAGTAGATGAGACTAAAAACCTCAAGGCACAGACTAGACGTGTCTAAAAACCTACAGGCACAGACTAGCCTAAACAAAATATCTCCTGGCACAGACTAGACCAGAATAAAGACCTACAGGCACAGACTAGACTTAAATCCTCCAGGCACAGACTTGAATACATTAAAAACATCCAGGAATAGACTAGACTAGAATAGAAACCTCCAGCCACAGACTAGTTTAGGATAAAAACCTCCACAAACACACTAGAATAGACTAAAAGTCTCCAGGCACTGACGAGACTAGACTAAAACCCACCAGGCACAATCTACACCAGACTTAAAACATCCAGGCACAAACAAGACTGGAATGAAAACAAGCAGGCACACACTAGACTGGAATTAAAACCACCAGGAAAAGGCTAGACAAAACTAGACTTACAAAATCGAGACACAGACCAGACTAGACTGAACACCTTCAGGCACGGAATAGACTAGACTAGACTAGACTTAAAACCTCCCGGCATAGACTAGGCAAGACTAGACTGAAAACACACAGGCACAGAGTAGGCTAGACTGAAAACCTCCAGGCACAGAGTAGACCAGAATAAAAACCTCCAGGCTTAGGTTAGACTAGACTGAAAACCTCCAGGCACAGACTAGACTAGAATGAACACCTTCAGGCACGGTGTAGGCTAGCCTAGACTTAAAACCTCCAGGCACAGTCTAGACTAGACTATACAAAAATCCTCCAAGCACAGACTAGACTAGAGTAGACTAGGAACTTGCAGCCGCAGACTAGACGAGAGTAAAAACCACCAGGGACAAACTCAAGGAGACTAAAAACCTCCAGGCACAGACTAGACGAGACTAAAAACCTCCAAGCACAGACTAGATGAGACTAAAAACCTCCAGGGACAGACTAGACGTGTCTAAAAACCTACAGGCACAGACTAGACTAGACAAAACATCTCCTGGCACAGACTGGACCAAAATAAAGACCTCCAGGCACAGACTAGACCAGAATAAAAACCTCCAGGCACAGACTAGACCAGAATAAAAACCTCCAGGCACAGACTACTCATGTATAAAAACCTACAGGCACAGACTAGACGTGTCTAAAAACCTACAGGCACAGACTAGACTAGACAAAACATCTCCTGGCACAGACTGGACCAAAATAAAGACCTCCAGGCACAGACTAGACCAGAATAAAAACCTCCAGGCACAGACTAGACCAGAATAAAAACCTCCAGGCACAGACTAGACCAGAATAAAAACCTCCAGGCACAGACTAGACCAGAATAAAAACCTCCAGGCACAGACTACTCATGTATAAAAACCTACAGGCACAGACTAGACGTGTCTAAAAACCTACAGGCACAGACTAGACAAAACATCTCCTGGCACAGACTGGACCAAAATAAAGACCTCCAGGCACAGACTAGACCAGAATAAAAACATCCAGGCACAGACTACAAAAGAATAAAAACCTCCAGGCACAGACTAGACCAGAATAAAAACCTCCAGGCACAGACTACTCATGTATAAAAACCTACAGGCACAGACTAGACGTGTCTAAAAACCTACAGGCACAGACTAGACTAGACAAAACATCTCCTGGCACAGACTGGACCAAAATAAAGACCTCCAGGCACAGACTAGACCAGAATAAAAAACTGCAGGCACAGACAAGACGTGTGTAAAACCTCCAGGAACAGACTAGACCAGAATAAAAACCTCCAGGCACAGACTTGACTTGACTAGACTAAAAACCTCCAGGCACAGATTAGATGAGACTAAAAAACATCCGGGCACAAACTAGACATGTCTAAAAACCTCCAGGCACAGACTAGCCTAGACAAAACATCTCCTGGCACAGACTGGACCAGAATAAAGACCTCCAGGCACAGACTAGACCAGAATAAAAACCTCCAGGCACAGACTAGACCAGAATAAAGACCTCCAGGCACAGACTAGAAAAGAATAAATCCTCCAGGCACAGACTAGACCAGAATAAAAACCTCCAGGCACAAACAAGACATGTCTAAAACCTCCAGGAACAGACTAGACCAGAATAAAACCCTCCAGGCACAGACTTGATGAGACTGAAACCCCCCAGGCACAGACTAGATGAGACTAAAAACCTCCAGGCACAGAGTAGACGAGACTAAAAACCTCCAGGCACAGACTAGACCAGAATAAAAACATCCAGGCACAGACTACAAAAGAATAAAAACCTCCAGGCACAGACTAGACCAGAATAAAAACCTCCAGGCACAGACTACTCATGTATAAAAACCTACAGGCACAGACTAGACGTGTCTAAAAACCTACAGGCACAGACTAGACTAGACAAAACATCTCCTGGCACAGACTGGACCAGAATAAAAACCTCCAGGCACAGACTAGACCAGAATAAAAACCTCCAGGCACAGACTAGACCAGAATAAAGACCTCCAGGCACAGACTAGACCAGAATAAATCCTCCAGGCACAGACTAGACCAGAATAAAAACCTCCAGGCACAAACAAGACATGTCTAAAACCTCCAGGAACAGACTAGACCAGAATAAAACCCTCCAGGCACAGACTTGATGAGACTGAAACCCCCCAGGCACAGACTAGATGAGACTAAAAACCTCCAGGCACAGAGTAGACGAGACTAAAAACCTCAAGGCACAAACTAGACGTGTCTAAAAACCTACAGGCACAGACTAGCCTAAACAAAATATCTCCTGGCACAGACTAGACCAGAATAAAAACCTCCAGGCACAGACTAGACCAGAATAAAAACCTCCAGGCACAGACTTGACTTGACTATACTAAAAACCTCCAGGCACAGACTAGATGTGTCTAGAAACCTACAGGCACAGACTAGACTAGACTTAAATCCTCCAGGCACAGACTTGAATACATTAAAAACATCCAGGAATAGACTAGACTAGAATAGAAACCTCCAGCCACAGACTAGTTTAGGATAAAAACCTCCACAAACACACTAGAATAGACTAAAAATCTCCAGGCACTGGCGAGACTAGACTAAAACCCACCAGGCACAATCTACACCAGACTTAAAACATCCAGGAACAAACAAGACTGGAATGAAAACAAGCAGGCACACACTAGACTGGAATTAAAACCACCAGGAAAAGGCTAGACAAAACTAGACTTACAAAATCGAGACACAGACCAGACTAGACTGAACACCTTCAGGCACGGAATAGACTAGACTAGACTAGACTTAAAACCTCCCGGCATAGACTAGGCAAGACTAGACTGAAAACACACAAGCACAGAGTAGGCTAGACTGAAAACCTCCAGGCACAGAGTAGACCAGAATAAAAACCTCCAGGCTTAGGTTAGACTAGACTGAAAACCTCCAGGCACAGACTAGACTAGAATGAACACCTTCAGGCACGGTGTAGGCTAGCCTAGACTTAAAACCTCCAGGCACAGTCTAGACTAGACTATACAAAAATCCTCCAAGCACAGACTAGACTAGAGTAGACTAGGAACTTGCAGCCGCAGACTAGACGAGAGTAAAAACCACCAGGGACAAACTCAAGGAGACTAAAAACCTCCAGGCACAGACTAGACGAGACTAAAAACCTCCAAGCACAGACTAGATGAGACTAAAAACCTCCAGGGACAGACTAGACGTGTCTAAAAACCTACAGGCACAGACTAGACTAGACAAAACATCTCCTGGCACAGACTGGACCAAAATAAAGACCTCCAGGCACAGACTAGACCAGAATAAAAACCTCCAGGCACAGACTAGACCAGAATAAAAACCTCCAGGCACAGACTACTCATGTATAAAAACCTACAGGCACAGACTAGACGTGTCTAAAAACCTACAGGCACAGACTAGACTAGACAAAACATCTCCTGGCACAGACTGGACCAAAATAAAGACCTCCAGGCACAGACTAGACCAGAATAAAAACCTCCAGGCACAGACTAGACCAGAATAAAAACCTCCAGGCACAGACTACTCATGTATGAAAACCTACAGGCACAGACTAGACGTGTCTAAAAACCTACAGTCACAGACTAGACTAGACAAAACATCTCCTGACACAGACTGGACCAAAATAAAGACCTCCAGGCACAGACTAGACCAGAATAAAAACATCCAGGCACAGACTACAAAAGAATAAAAACCTCCAGGCACAGACTAGACCAGAATAAAAACCTCCAGGCACAGACTTGACTTGACTAGACTAAAAACCTCCAGGCACAGATTAGATGAGACTAAAAAACCTCCGGGCACAAACTAGACATGTCTAAAAACCTCCAGGAACAGACTAGCCTAGACAAAATATCTCCTGGCACAGACTGGACCAGAATAAAGACCTCCAGGCACAGACTAGACCAGAATAAAAACCTCCAGGCACAGACTAGACCAGAATAAAGACCTCCAGGCACAGACTAGAAAAGAATAAATCCTCCAGGCACAGACTAGACCAGAATAAAAACCTCCAGGCACAAACAAGACATGTCTAAAACCTCCAGCAACAGAGTAGACCAGAATAAAACCCTCCAGGCACAGACTTGATGAGACTGAAACCCCCCAGGCACAGACTAGATGAGACTAAAAACCTCCAGGCACAGAGTAGATGAGACTAAAAACCTCAAGGCACAGACTAGACGTGTCTAAAAACCTACAGGCACAGACTAGCCTAAACAAAATATCTCCTGGCACAGACTAGACCAGAATAAAGACCTACAGGCACAGACTAGACTTAAATCCTCCAGGCACAGACTTGAATACATTAAAAACATCCAGGAATAGACTAGACTAGAATAGAAACCTCCAGCCACAGACTAGTTTAGGATAAAAACCTCCACAAACACACTAGAATAGACTAAAAGTCTCCAGGCACTGACGAGACTAGACTAAAACCCACCAGGCACAATCTACACCAGACTTAAAACATCCAGGCACAAACAAGACTGGAATGAAAACAAGCAGGCACACACTAGACTGGAATTAAAACCACCAGGAAAAGGCTAGACAAAACTAGACTTACAAAATCGAGACACAGACCAGACTAGACTGAACACCTTCAGGCACGGAATAGACTAGACTAGACTAGACTTAAAACCTCCCGGCATAGACTAGGCAAGACTAGACTGAAAACACACAGGCACAGAGTAGGCTAGACTGAAAACCTCCAGGCACAGAGTAGACCAGAATAAAAACCTCCAGGCTTAGGTTAGACTAGACTGAAAACCTCCAGGCACAGACTAGACTAGAATGAACACCTTCAGGCACGGTGTAGGCTAGCCTAGACTTAAAACCTCCAGGCACAGTCTAGACTAGACTATACAAAAATCCTCCAAGCACAGACTAGACTAGAGTAGACTAGGAACTTGCAGCCGCAGACTAGACGAGAGTAAAAACCACCAGGGACAAACTCAAGGAGACTAAAAACCTCCAGGCACAGACTAGACGAGACTAAAAACCTCCAAGCACAGACTAGATGAGACTAAAAACCTCCAGGGACAGACTAGACGTGTCTAAAAACCTACAGGCACAGACTAGACTAGACAAAACATCTCCTGGCACAGACTGGACCAAAATAAAGACCTCCAGGCACAGACTAGACCAGAATAAAAACCTCCAGGCACAGACTAGACCAGAATAAAAACCTCCAGGCACAGACTACTCATGTATAAAAACCTACAGGCACAGACTAGACGTGTCTAAAAACCTACAGGCACAGACTAGACTAGACAAAACATCTCCTGGCACAGACTGGACCAAAATAAAGACCTCCAGGCACAGACTAGACCAGAATAAAAACCTCCAGGCACAGACTAGACCAGAATAAAAACCTCCAGGCACAGACTAGACCAGAATAAAAACCTCCAGGCACAGACTAGACCAGAATAAAAACCTCCAGGCACAGACTACTCATGTATAAAAACCTACAGGCACAGACTAGACGTGTCTAAAAACCTACAGGCACAGACTAGACAAAACATCTCCTGGCACAGACTGGACCAAAATAAAGACCTCCAGGCACAGACTAGACCAGAATAAAAACATCCAGGCACAGACTACAAAAGAATAAAAACCTCCAGGCACAGACTAGACCAGAATAAAAACCTCCAGGCACAGACTACTCATGTATAAAAACCTACAGGCACAGACTAGACGTGTCTAAAAACCTACAGGCACAGACTAGACTAGACAAAACATCTCCTGGCACAGACTGGACCAAAATAAAGACCTCCAGGCACAGACTAGACCAGAATAAAAAACTGCAGGCACAGACAAGACGTGTGTAAAACCTCCAGGAACAGACTAGACCAGAATAAAAACCTCCAGGCACAGACTTGACTTGACTAGACTAAAAACCTCCAGGCACAGATTAGATGAGACTAAAAAACATCCGGGCACAAACTAGACATGTCTAAAAACCTCCAGGCACAGACTAGCCTAGACAAAACATCTCCTGGCACAGACTGGACCAGAATAAAGACCTCCAGGCACAGACTAGACCAGAATAAAAACCTCCAGGCACAGACTAGACCAGAATAAAGACCTCCAGGCACAGACTAGAAAAGAATAAATCCTCCAGGCACAGACTAGACCAGAATAAAAACCTCCAGGCACAAACAAGACATGTCTAAAACCTCCAGGAACAGACTAGACCAGAATAAAACCCTCCAGGCACAGACTTGATGAGACTGAAACCCCCCAGGCACAGACTAGATGAGACTAAAAACCTCCAGGCACAGAGTAGACGAGACTAAAAACCTCAAGGCACAGACTAGACGTGTCTAAAAACCTACAGGCACAGACTAGCCTAAACAAAATATCTCCTGGCACAGACTAGACCAGAATAAAATCCTCCAGGCACAGACTAGACCAGAATAAAAACCTCCAGGCACAGACTTGACTATACTAAAAACCTCCAGGCACAGACTAGACGAGACTAAAAACCTCCAGGCACAGACTAGACGTGTCTAGAAACCTACAGGCACAGACTAGACTAGACTTAAATCCTCCAGGCACAGACTTGAATACATTAAAAACATCCAGGAATAGACTAGACTAGAATAGAAACCTCCAGCCACAGACTAGTTTAGGATAAAAACCTCCACAAACACACTAGAATAGAGTAAAAATCTCCAGGCACTGACGAGACTAGACTAAAACCCACCAGGCACAATCTACACCAGACTTAAAACATCCAGGCACAAACAAGACTGGAATGAAAACAAGCAGGCACACACTAGACTGGAATTAAAACCACCAGGAAAAGGCTAGACAAAACTAGACTTACAAAATCGAGACACAGACCAGACTAGACTGAACACCTTCAGGCACGGAATAGACTAGACTAGACTAGACTTAAAACCTCCCGGCATAGACTAGGCAAGACTAGACTGAAAACACACAGGCACAGAGTAGGCTAGACTGAAAACCTCCAGGCACAGAGTAGACCAGAATAAAAACCTCCAGGCTTAGGTTAGACTAGACTGAAAACCTCCAGGCACAGACTAGACTAGAATGAACACCTTCAGGCACGGTGTAGGCTAGCCTAGACTTAAAACCTCCAGGCACAGTCTAGACTAGACTATACAAAAATCCTCCAAGCACAGACTAGACTAGAGTAGACTAGGAACTTGCAGCCGCAGACTAGACGAGAGGAAAAACCACCAGGGACAAACTCAAGGAGACTAAAAACCTCCAGGCACAGACTAGACGAGACTAAAAACCTCCAGGCACAGAGTAGACGAGACTAAAAACTTCCAGGGACAGACTAGACCAGAATAAAACCCTCCAGGCACAGACTAGACCAGAATAAAAACCTCCAGGCACAGACTTGACTTGACTATACTAAAAACCTCCAGGCACAGACTAGATGAGACTAAAAAAATCCAGGCACTGACTAGATGAGACTAAAAACCTCCAGGCACAGACTAGACGAGACTAAAAACCTCCAGGCACAGACTAGACGTGTCTAGAAACCTACAGGCACAGACTAGACTAGACTTAAATCCTCCAGGCACAGACTTGAATACATTAAAAACATCCAGGAATAGACTAGACTAGAATAGAAACCTCCAGCCACAGACTTGTTTAGGATAAAAACCTCCACAAACACACTAGAATAGACTAAAAGTCTCCAGGCACTGACGAGACTAGACTAAAACCCACCAGGCACAATCTACACCAGACTTAAAACATCCAGGCACAAACAAGACTGGAATGAAAACAAGCAGGCACACATTAGACTGGAATTAAAACCACCAGGAAAAGGCTAGACAAAACTAGACTTACAAAATCGAGACACAGACCAGACTAGACTGAACACCTTCAGGCACGGAATAGACTAGACTAGACTAGACTTAAAACCTCCCGGCATAGACTAGGCAAGACTAGACTGAAAACACACAGGCACAGAGTAGGCTAGACTGAAAACCTCCAGGCACAGAGTAGACCAGAATAAAAACCTCCAGGCTTAGGTTAGACTAGACTGAAAACCTCCAGGCACAGACTAGACTAGAATGAACACCTTCAGGCACGGTGTAGGCTAGCCTAGACTTAAAACCTCCAGGCACAGTCTAGACTAGACTATACAAAAATCCTCCAAGCACAGACTAGACTAGAGTAGACCAGGAACTTGCAGCCGCAGACTAGACGAGAGGAAAAACCACCAGGGACAAACTCAAGGAGACTAAAAACCTCCAGGCACAGACTAGACGAGACTAAAAACCTCCAAGCACAGACTAGATGAGACTAAAAACCTCCAGGGACAGACTAGACGTGTCTAAAAACCTACAGGCACAGACTAGACTAGACAAAACATCTCCTGGCACAGACTGGACCAAAATAAAGACCTCCAGGCACAGACTAGACCAGAATAAAAACCTCCAGGCACAGACTAGACCAGAATAAAAACCTCCAGGCACAGACTAGACCAGAATAAAAAACTGCAGGCACAGACAAGACGTGTGTAAAACCTCCAGGAACAGACTAGACCAGAATAAAAACCTCCAGGCACAGACTTGACTTGACTAGACTAAAAACCTCCAGGCACAGATTAGATGAGACTAAAAAACCTCCGGGCACAAACTAGACATGTCTAAAAACCTCCAGGCACAGACTAGCCTAGACAAAATATCTCCTGGCACAGACTGGACCAGAATAAAGACCTCCAGGCACAGACTAGACCAGAATAAAAACCTCCAGGCACAGACTAGACCAGAATAAAGACCTCCAGGCACAGACTAGAAAAGAATAAATCCTCCAGGCACAGACTAGACAAGACTAAAAACCTCAAGGCACAAACAAGACATGTCTAAAACCTCCAGGAACAGACTAGACCAGAATAAAACCCTCCAGGCACAGACTTGATGAGACTGAAACCCCCCAGGCACAGACTAGATGAGACTAAAAACCTCCAGGCACAGAGTAGACGAGACTAAAAACCTCAAGGCACAGACTAGACGTGTCTAAAAACCTACAGGCACAGACTAGCCTAAACAAAATATCTCCTGGCACAGACTAGACCAGAATAAAAACCTCCAGGCACAGACTAGACCAGAATAAAAACCTCCAGGCACAGACTAGATTAGACAAAACATCTCCTGGCACAGACTAGACGAGACTAAAAACCTCCAGGCACAGACTAGACATGTCTAGAAACCTACAGGCACAGACTAGACTAGACTTAAATCCTCCAGGCACAGACTTGAATACATTAAAAACATCCAGGAATAGACTAGACTAGAATAGAAACCTCCAGCCACAGACTAGTTTAGGATAAAAACCTCCACAAACACACTAGAATAGACTAAAAATCTCCAGGCACTGACGAGACTAGACTAAAACCCACCAGGCACAATCTACACCAGACTTAAAACATCCAGGCACAAACAAGACTGGAATGAAAACAAGCAGGCACACACTAGACTGGAATTAAAACCACCAGGAAAAGGCTAGACAAAACTAGACTTACAAAATCGAGACACAGACCAGACTAGACTGAACACCTTCAGGCACGGAATAGACTAGACTAGACTTAAAAAAATCCCGGCATAGACTAGGCAAGACTAGACTGAAAACCCACAGGCACAGAGTAGGCTAGACTGAAATCCTCCAGGCACAGACTAGACTAGAATGAACACCTTCAGGCACGGTGTAGGCTAGCCTAGACTTAAAACCTCCAGGCACAGTCTAGACTAGACTATACAAAAATCCTCCAAGCACAGACTAGACTAGAGTAGACTAGGAACTTGCAGCCGCAGACTAGACGAGAGTAAAAACCACCAGGGACAAACTCAAGGAGACTAAAAACCTCCAGGCACAGACTAGACGAGACTAAAAACCTCCAAGCACAGACTAGATGAGACTAAAAACCTCCAGGGACAGACTAGACGTGTCTAAAAACCTACAGGCACAGACTAGACTAGACAAAACATCTCCTGGCACAGACTGGACCAAAATAAAGACCTCCAGGCACAGACTAGACCAGAATAAAAACCTCCAGGCACAGACTAGACCAGAATAAAAACATCCAGGCACAGACTAGACCAGAATAAAAACCTCCAGGCACAGACTAGACCAGAATAAAAACCTCCAGGCACAGACTACTCATGTATAAAAACCTACAGGCACAGACTAGACTAGACAAAACATCTCCTGGCACAGACTGGACCAAAATAAAGACCTCCAGGCACAGACTAGACCAGAATAAAAAACTGCAGGCACAGACAAGACGTGTGTAAAACCTCCAGGAACAGACTAGACCAGAATAAAAACCTCCAGGCACAGACTTGACTTGACTAGACTAAAAACCTCCAGGCACAGATTAGATGAGACTAAAAAACCTCCGGGCACAAACTAGACATGTCTAAAAACCTCCAGGCACAGACTAGCCTAGACAAAACATCTCCTGGCACAGACTGGACCAGAATAAAGACCTCCAGGCACAGACTAGACCAGAATAAAAACCTCCAGGCACAGACTAGACCAGAATAAAAACCTCCAGGCACAGACTAGACCAGAATAAAAACCTCCAGGCACAGACTAGACCAGAATAAAAACCTCCAGGCACAGACTAGACCAGAATAAAAACCTCCAGGAACAGACTACTCATGTATAAAAACCTACAGGCACAGACTAGACGTGTCTAAAAACCTACAGGCACAGACTAGACTAGACAAAACATCTCCTGGCACAGACTGGACCAAAATAAAGACATCCAGGCACAGACTAGACCAGAATAAAAACCTCCAGGCACAGACTAGACCAGAATAAAAACCTCCAGGCACAAACTAGACCAGAATAAAAACCTCCAGGCACAGACTACTCATGTATAAAAACCTACAGGCACAGACTAGACGTGTCTAAAAACCTACAGGCACAGACTAGACTAGACAAAACATCTCCTGGCACAGACTGGACCAAAATAAAGACCTCCAGGCACAGACTAGACCAGAATAAAAAACTGCAGGCACAGACAAGACGTGTGTAAAACCTCCAGGAACAGACTAGACCAGAATAAAAACCTCCAGGCACAGACTTGACTTGACTAGACTAAAAACCTCCAGGCACAGATTAGATGAGACTAAAAAACCTCCGGGCACAAACTAGACATGTCTAAAAACCTCCAGGCACAGACTAGCCTAGACAAAACATCTCCTGGCACAGACTGGACCAGAATAAAGACCTCCAGGCACAGACTAGACCAGAATAAAAACCTCCAGGCACAGACTAGACCAGAATAAAGACCTCCAGGCACAGACTAGAAAAGAATAAATCCTCCAGGCACAGACTAGACCAGAATAAAAACCTCCAGGCACAAACAAGACATGTCTAAAACCTCCAGGAACAGACTAGACCAGAATAAAACCCTCCAGGCACAGACTTGATGAGACTGAAACCCCCCAGGCACAGACTAGATGAGACTAAAAACCTCCAGGCACAGAGTAGACGAGACTAAAAACCTCAAGGCACAGACTAGACGTGTCTAAAAACCTACAGGCACAGACTAGCCTAAACAAAATATCTCCTGGCACAGACTAGACCAGAATAAAATCCTCCAGGCACAGACTAGACCAGAATAAAAACCTCCAGGCACAGACTTGACTATACTAAAAACCTCCAGGCACAGACTAGACGAGACTAAAAACCTCCAGGCACAGACTAGACATGTCTAGAAACCTACAGGCACAGACTAGACTAGACTTAAATCCTCCAGGCACAGACTTGAATACATTAAAAACATCCAGGAATAGACTAGACTAGAATAGAAACCTCCAGCCACAGACTAGTTTAGGATAAAAACCTCCACAAACACACTAGAATAGACTAAAAATCTCCAGGCACTGACGAGACTAGACTAAAACCCACCAGGCACAATCTACACCAGACTTAAAACATCCAGGCACAAACAAGACTGGAATGAAAACAAGCAGGCACACACTAGACTGGAATTAAAACCACCAGGAAAAGGCTAGACAAAACTAGACTTACAAAATCGAGACACAGACCAGACTAGACTGAACACCTTCAGGCACGGAATAGACTAGACTAGACTAGACTTAAAACCTCCCGGCATAGACTAGGCAAGACTAGACTGAAAACACACAGGCACAGAGTAGGCTAGACTGAAAACCTCCAGGCACAGAGTAGACCAGAATAAAAACCTCCAGGCTTAGGTTAGACTAGACTGAAAACCTCCAGGCACAGACTAGACTAGAATGAACACCTTCAGGCACGGTGTAGGCTAGCCTAGACTTAAAACCTCCAGGCACAGTCTAGACTAGACTATACAAAAATCCTCCAAGCACAGACTAGACTAGAGTAGACTAGGAACTTGCAGCCGCAGACTAGACGAGAGTAAAAACCACCAGGGACAAACTCAAGGAGACTAAAAACCTCCAGGCACAGACTAGACGAGACTAAAAACCTCCAAGCACAGACTAGATGAGACTAAAAACCTCCAGGGACAGACTAGACGTGTCTAAAAACCTACAGGCACAGACTAGACTAGACAAAACATCTCCTGGCACAGACTGGACCAAAATAAAGACCTCCAGGCACAGACTAGACCAGAATAAAAACCTCCAGGCACAGACTAGACCAGAATAAAAACATCCAGGCACAGACTAGACCAGAATAAAAACCTCCAGGCACAGACTAGACCAGAATAAAAACCTCCAGGCACAGACTACTCATGTATAAAAACCTACAGGCACAGACTAGACTAGACAAAACATCTCCTGGCACAGACTGGACCAAAATAAAGACCTCCAGGCACAGACTAGACCAGAATAAAAAACTGCAGGCACAGACAAGACGTGTGTAAAACCTCCAGGAACAGACTAGACCAGAATAAAAACCTCCAGGCACAGACTTGACTTGACTAGACTAAAAACCTCCAGGCACAGATTAGATGAGACTAAAAAACCTCCGGGCACAAACTAGACATGTCTAAAAACCTCCAGGCACAGACTAGCCTAGACAAAATATCTCCTGGCACAGACTGGACCAGAATAAAGACCTCCAGGCACAGACTAGACCAGAATAAAAACCTCCAGGCACAGACTAGACCAGAATAAAGACCTCCAGGCACAGACTAGAAAAGAATAAATCCTCCAGGCACAGACTAGACCAGAATAAAAACCTCCAGGCACAAACAAGACATGTCTAAAACCTCCAGGAACAGACTAGACCAGAATAAAACCCTCCAGGCACAGACTTGATGAGACTGAAACCCCCCAGGCACAGACTAGATGAGACTAAAAACCTCCAGGCACAGAGTAGACGAGACTAAAAACCTCAAGGCACAGACTAGACGTGTCTAAAAACCTACAGGCACAGACTAGCCTAAACAAAATATCTCCTGGCACAGACTAGACCAGAATAAAAACCTCCAGGCACAGACTAGACCAGAATAAAAACCTCCAGGCACAGACTTGACTTGACTATACTAAAAACCTCCAGGCACAGACTAGACGAGACTAAAAACCTCCAGGCACAGACTAGACGTGTCTAGAAACCTACAGGCACAGACTAGACTTGACTTAAATCCTCCAGGCACAGACTTGAATACATTAAAAACATCCAGGAATAGACTAGACTAGAATAGAAACCTCCAGCCACAGACTAGTTTAGGATAAAAACCTCCACAAACACACTAGAATAGACTAAAAATCTCCAGGCACTGACGAGACTAGACTAAAACCCACCAGGCACAATCTACACCAGACTTAAAACATCCAGGCACAAACAAGACTGGAATGAAAACAAGCAGGCACACACTAGACTGGAATTAAAACCACCAGGAAAAGGCTAGACAAAACTAGACTTACAAAATCGAGACACAGACCAGACTAGACTGAACACCTTCAGGCACGGAATAGACTAGACTAGACTAGACTTAAAACCTCCCGGCATAGACTAGGCAAGACTAGACTGAAAACACACAGGCACAGAGTAGGCTAGACTGAAAACCTCCAGGCACAGAGTAGACCAGAATAAAAACCTCCAGGCTTAGGTTAGACTAGACTGAAAACCTCCAGGCACAGACTAGACTAGAATGAACACCTTCAGGCACGGTGTAGGCTAGCCTAGACTTAAAACCTCCAGGCACAGTCTAGACTAGACTATACAAAAATCCTCCAAGCACAGACTAGACTAGAGTAGACTAGGAACTTGCAGCCGCAGACTAGACGAGAGTAAAAACCACCAGGGACAAACTCAAGGAGACTAAAAACCTCCAGGCACAGACTAGACGAGACTAAAAACCTCCAAGCACAGACTAGATGAGACTAAAAACCTCCAGGGACAGACTAGACGTGTCTAAAAACCTACAGGCACAGACTAGACTAGACAAAACATCTCCTGGCACAGACTGGACCAAAATAAAGACCTCCAGGCACAGACTAGACCAGAATAAAAACCTCCAGGCACAGACTAGACCAGAATAAAAACCTCCAGGCACAGACTAGACCAGAATAAAAACCTCCAGGCACAGACTAGACCAGAATAAAAACCTCCAGGCACAGACTACTCATGTATAAAAACCTACAGGCACAGACTAGACGTGTCTAAAAAAGTACAGGCACAGACTAGACAAAACATCTCCTGGCACAGACTGGACCAAAATAAAGACCTCCAGGCACAGACTAGACCAGAATAAAAACATCCAGGCACAGACTACAAAAGAATAAAAACCTCCAGGCACAGACTAGACCGGAATAAAAACCTCCAGGCACAGACTACTCATGTATAAAAACCTACAGGCACAGACTAGACGTGTCTAAAAACCTACAGGCACAGACTAGACTAGACAAAACATCTCCTGGCACAGACTGGACCAAAATAAAGACCTCCAGGCACAGACTAGACCAGAATAAAAAACTGCAGGCACAGACAAGACGTGTGTAAAACCTCCAGGAACAGACTAGACCAGAATAAAAACCTCCAGGCACAGACTTGACTTGACTAGACTAAAAACCTCCAGGCACAGATTAGATGAGACTAAAAAACCTCCGGGCACAAACTAGACATGTCTAAAAACCTCCAGGCACAGACTAGCCTAGACAAAATATCTCTTGGCACAGACAGGACCAGAATAAAGACCTCCAGGCACAGACAAGACCAGAATAAAAACCTCCAGGCACAGACTAGACCAGAATAAAGACCTCCAGGCACAGACTAGAAAAGAATAAATCCTCCAGGCACAGACTAGACCAGAATAAAAACCTCCAGGCACAAACAAGACATGTCTAAAACCTCCAGCAACAGACTAGACCAGAATAAAACCCTCCAGGCACAGACTTGATGAGACTGAAACCCCCCAGGCACAGACTAGATGAGACTAAAAACCTCCAGGCACAGAGTAGACGAGACTAAAAACCTCAAGGCACAGACTAGACGTGTCTAAAAAACTACAGGCACAGACTAGCCTAAACAAAATATCTCCTGGCACAGACTAGACCAGAATAAAAACCTACAGGCACAGACTAGACCAGAATAAAAACCTCCAGGCACAGACTTGACTTGACTATACTAAAAACCTCCAGGCACAGACTAGACGAGACTAAAAACCTCCAGGCACAGACTAGACGTGTCTAGAAACCTTCAGGCACAGACTAGACTAGACTTAAATCCTCCAGGCACAGACTTGAATACATTAAAAACATCCAGGAATAGACTAGACTAGAATAGAAACCTCCAGCCACAGACTAGTTTAGGATAAAAACCTCCACAAACACACTAGAATAGACTAAAAATCTCCAGGCACTGACGAGACTAGACTAAAACCCACCAGGCACAATCTACACCAGACTTAAAACATCCAGGCACAAACAAGACTGGAATGAAAACAAGCAGGCACACACTAGACTGGAATTAAAACCACCAGGAAAAGGCTAGACAAAACTAGACTTACAAAATCGAGACACAGACCAGACTAGACTGAACACCTTCAGGCACGGAATAGACTAGACTAGACTAGACTTAAAACCTCCCGGCATAGACTAGGCAAGACTAGACTGAAAACACACAGGCACAGAGAAGGCTAGACTGAAAACCTCCAGGCACAGAGTAGACCAGAATAAAAACCTCCAGGCTTAGGTTAGACTAGACTGAAAACCTCCAGGCACAGACTAGACTAGAATGAACACCTTCAGGCACGGTGTAGGCTAGCCTAGACTTAAAACCTCCAGGCACAGTCTAGACTAGACTATACAAAAATCCTCCAAGCACAGACTAGACTAGAGTAGACTAGGAACTTGCAGCCGCAGACTAGACGAGAGTAAAAACCACCAGGGACAAACTCAAGGAGACTAAAAACCTCCAGGCACAGACTAGACGAGACTAAAAACCTCCAAGCACAGACTAGATGAGACTAAAAACCTCCAGGGACAGACTAGACGTGTCTAAAAACCTACAGGCACAGACTAGACTAGACAAAACATCTCCTGGCACAGACTGGACCAAAATAAAGACCTCCAGGCACAGACTAGACCAGAATAAAAACCTCCAGGCACAGACTAGACCAGAATAAAAACATCCAGGCACAGACTAGACCAGAATAAAAACCTCCAGGCACAGACTACTCATGTATAAAAACCTACAGGCACAGACTAGACGTGTCTAAAAAAGTACAGGCACAGACTAGACAAAACATCTCCTGGCACAGACTGGACCAAAATAAAGACCTCCAGGCACAGACTAGACCAGAATAAAAACATCCAGGCACAGACTACAAAAGAATAAAAACCTCCAGGCACAGACTAGACCAGAATAAAAACCTCCAGGCACAGACTACTCATGTATAAAAACCTACAGGCACAGACTAGACGTGTCTAAAAACCTACAGGCACAGACTAGACTAGACAAAACATCTCCTGGCACAGACTGGACCAAAATAAAGACCTCCAGGCACAGACTAGACCAGAATAAAAAACTGCAGGCACAGACAAGACGTGTGTAAAACCTCCAGGAACAGACTAGACCAGAATAAAAACCTCCAGGCACAGACTTGAGTAGAGTAGACTAAAAACCTCCAGGCACAGAGTAGATGAGACTAAAAACCTCCAGGCTCAGACTAGACATGTCTAAAAACCTCCAGGCACAGACTAGCCTAGACAAAATATCTCCTGGCACAGACTGGACCAGAATAAAGACCTCCTGGAATAGACTAGATGAGTCTAAAAACCTCCAGGCACAGACTAGCCTAGACAAAATATATCCTGGCACAGACTGGACCAAAATAAAGACCTCCAGGCACAGACTAGATGAGACTAAAAACCTCAAGCACAGACTAGACATGTCTAAAAACATACAGGCACAGACTAGAAAAGAATAAAAACCTCAATGCACAAACAAGACCAGAATAATAACCTCCAGGCACAGACTAGATGAGACTAAAAACCTCCATGCACAGACTAGACTAGACTGAAAACCTCCAGGAACGGACTAGACAAGGCTAGACTAAAAAGAGACAGGCACAGACTAGGCAAGTCTGAAAACCTCCAGTCACAGACAAGACTTGACTTAAAACCTCCAGGCACAGACTAGACTAGACTAGACCAGACTGAAAACAGGCAGGCAAAGATTAGGCTAGACTGAAAACCTCCAGGGACAGACTGGACGTGCCTAAAAACCTTCTGGCAGAGGCTAAGTGAGACTTAAAAACTCCAGGCACAGCCTGGACTAGACTAAAAACCTCCAGGCACAGATTAGACATGACTGAAAACCTCCAGGCACAGACAAGGCGAGACTTAAAACCTCCAGGCACAGACTTGACTTGACTAGTCTAAAAACCTCCAGGCACAGACTAGACTCGACTTAAATCCTCCAGGCACAGACTTGAATTCATTAAAAACATCCAGGAATAGACTAGGCTAGACTAGAAACCTCCAGCCACAGACTAGTTTAGGATAAAAACCTCCACAAACACACTAGAATAGACTACAAACCTCCAGGCACTGGCGAGACTAGACTAAAACCCACCAGGCACAGTCTACACCAGACTTAAAACATCCAGGAACAAACAAGACTGGAATGAAAACAAGCAGGCACACATTAGACTGGAATTAAAACCACCAGGAAAAGGCTAGACAAAACTAGACTTACAAAATCGAGACACAGACCAGACTAGACTGAACACCTTCAGGCACGGAATAGACTAGACTAGACTAGACTTAAAACCTCCCGGCATAGACTAGGCAAGACTAGACTGAAAACACACAGGCACAGAGTAGGCTAGACTGAAATCCTCCAGGCACAGAGTAGACGAGAATAAAAACCTCCAGGCTTATTTTAGACTAGACTGAAAACCTCCAGGCACAGACTAGATTAGAATGAACACCTTCAGGCACGGAGTAGGCTAGCCTAGACTTAAAACCTCCAGGCACAGTCTAGAATAGACTATACAAAAATGCTGCAGGCACAAACTAGATTAGAGTAGACTAGGAAATTGCAGCCGCAGACTAGACGAGAGAAAAAACCACCAGGGACAAACTCAAGGAGACTAAAAACCTCAAGACAGAGACTAGATAAGACTAAAAACCTCCAGGCACAGACTAGAGCAGAATAAAAACCTCCAGTTACAGACTAGACCAGAATAAAAACCTACAGGCACAGACTAGACCAGAATAAAACCCTCCAGGCACAGACTAGACCAGACTAAAAATCTCCAGGCACAGACTAGATGAGACTAAAAACCCCCAGGCACAGACTAGAGGAGACTAAAAACCTCCAGGCACAGACTAGACCAGAATAAAGACCTCCAGGCACAGACTAGACCAGAATAAAACCCTCCAGGCACAGACGTGACTTGACTAGACTAAAAACCTCCAGGCACAGACTACATGAGACTAAAAACATCCAGGCACAGACTAGAGGAGACTAAAAACCTCCAGGCACAGACTAGACCAGAATAAAGACCTCCAGGCACAGACTAGACCAGAATAAAACCCTTCAGGCACAGACTGGAACAGAATAAATACCTCCAGGCACAGACTAGACCAGAATAAAAATCTCCAGGCACAGACGTGACTTGAATAGTATAAAAGCCTCCAGGCACTGACTAGATGAGACTAAGAAAAACCCAGGCACAGACTAGATAAGAATAAAAACCTCCAGGCACAGCCTAGCCTAGCCAAATTATCTCCTGGCACAGACTGGACCAGAATAAAGACCTCCAGGCACAGACTAGACGAGACTAAAAACCTCCAGGCACAGACTAGACCAGAATAATGACCTCCAGGCACAGACTAGACCAGAATAAAAACCTCCAGACACAGACTAGACATGACTAGACTAAAAACCTCCAGGCACAGACTAGATCAGACTAAAAACCTCCACTCACAGACTAGGAGGAGACTAAAAACCTCCAGGCACAGACTAGAGGAGACTAAAAACCTCCAGGCACAGACTAGACATGTCTAAAAACCTACAGGCACAGACTAGCCTAGACAAAATATCTCCTGGCACAGACTGGACCAGAATAAAGACCTCCAGGCACAGACTAGATCAGAATAAAAACCTCCAGGCACAGACTTGACTTGACTAGTCTAAAAAAATCCAGGCACAGACTAGACGTGTCTAAAAACATACAGGCACAGACGAGACTAGACAAAATATCTCCAGGCACAGACTAGACGAGACTAAAAACATCCAGGCACAGACTAGACCAGAATAAAGACCTCCAGGCACAGACTAGACCAGAATAAAAACCTCCAGGCACAGACTAGACCAGAATAAAAACTCCAGGCACAGACTACACTACACTAGACTAAAAACCTCCAGGCACAGACTAGACTCGACTTAAATCCTCCAGGCACAGACTTGAATTCATTAAAAACATCCAGGAATAGACTAGGCTAGACTAGAAACCTCCAGCCACAGACTAGTTTAGGATAAAAACCTCCACAAACACACTAGAATAGACTACAAACCTCCAGGCACTGGCGAGACTAGACTAAAACCCACCAGGCACAGTCTACACCGGACTTAAAACATCCAGGAACAAACAAGACTGGAATGAAAACAAGCAGGCACACATTAGACTGGAATTAAAACCACCAGGAAAAGGCTAGACAAAACTAGACTTACAAAATCGAGACACAGACCAGACTAGACTGAACACCTTCAGGCACGGAATAGACTAGACTAGACTTAAAACCTCCCGGCATAGACTAGGCAAGACTAGACTGAAAACCCACAGGCACAGAGTAGGCTAGACTGAAATCCTCCAGGCACAGAGTAGACCAGAATAAAAACCTCCAGGCTTATTTTAGACTAGACTGAAAACCTCCAGGCACAGACTAGACTAGAATGAACACCTTCAGGCACGGAGTAGGCTAGCCTAGACTTAAAACCTCCAGGCACAGTCTAGAATAGACTATACAAAAATGCTGCAGGCACAAACTAGATTAGAGTAGACTAGGAAATTGCAGCCGCAGACTAGACGAGAGAAAAAACCACCAGGGACAAACTCAAGGAGACTAAAAACCTCAAGACAGAGACTAGATAAGACTAAAAACCTCCAGGCACAGACTAGAGCAGAATAAAAACCTCCAGTTACAGACTAGACCAGAATAAAAACCTACAGGCACAGACTAGACCAGAATAAAACCCTCCAGGCACAGACTAGACCAGACTAAAAATCTCCAGGCACAGACTAGATGAGACTAAAAACCCCCAGGCACAGACTAGAGGAGACTAAAAACCTCCAGGCACAGACTAGACCAGAATAAAGACATCCAGGCACAGACTAGACCAGAATAAAACCCTCCAGGCACAGACGTGACTTGACTAGACTAAAAACCTCCAGGCACAGACTACATGAGACTAAAAACATCCAGGCACAGACTAGAGGAGACTAAAAACCTCCAGGCACAGACTAGACCAGAATAAAGACCTCCAGGCACAGACTAGACCAGAATAAAACCCTTCAGGCACAGACTGGAACAGAATAAATACCTCCAGGCACAGACTAGACCAGAATAAAAATCTCCAGGCACAGACGTGACTTGAATAGTATAAAAGCCTCCAGGCACTGACTAGATGAGACTAAGAAAAACCCAGGCACAGACTAGATAAGAATAAAAACCTCCAGGCACAGCCTAGCCTAGCCAAATTATCTCCTGGCACAGACTGGACCAGAATAAAGACCTCCAGGCACAGACTAGACGAGACTAAAAACCTCCAGGCACAGACTAGACAAGACTAGACTAAAAAACTCTAGAACCTCCAGGCACGGACTTGACTTGATTAGACGAAAATCCTCCAGGCACAGACTAGACGAGACTAAAAACCTCCAGGCACAGGCTGGACGAGACTAAAAACCTCCAGGCACAGACTAGACGTGTCTAAAAACATACAGGCACAGACAAGACTAGACAAAATATCTCCAGGCACAGACTGGACCAAAATAAAGAACTCCAGGCACAGATTAGACAGGAATAAAAACCTCCAGCCACAGACTAGACCAGAATAAAATCCTCCAGGCACTGACTAGACCAGAATAAAAACCTCCAGGCACAGACTTGACCAGAATAAAAACCTCCAGGCACAGACTACACTAGACTGGAGTAAAAACCTCCAGGCACAGACTAGACTAGAGTAGACAAGGAACTTGCAGCCGCAGACTAGATGAGAGTAAAAACCACCAGGGACAAACTCAAGGAGACTAAATACCTCCAGACAGAGACTAGACGAGACTAAAAACCTCCAGGCACAGACTAGATGAGACTAAAAACCTACAGGCACAGACTAGCATAGACAAAATATCTGCTGGAACAGACTGGAAAAGAATAAAAACCTCCAGGCACAGTCTAGACTCGACTTAAATCCTCCAGGCACAGACTTGAATTCATTAAAATCATCCAGGAATAGACTAGACTAGATTAGACTAGAAACCTCCAGCCACAGACTAGTTTAGGATAAAAACCTCCACAAACACACTAGAATAGACTAAAAACCTCCAGGCACTGACGAGACTAGACTAAAACCCACCAGGCACAGTCTACACCGGACTTAAAACATCCAGGCACAAACAAGACTGGAATGAAAACAAGCAGGCACACACTAGACTGGAATTAAAACCACCAGGAAAAGGCTAGACAAAACTAGACTTACAAAATCGAGACACAGACCAGACTAGACTGAACACCTTCAGGCACGGAATAGACTAGACTAGACTTAAAACCTTCCAGCATAGACTAGGCAAGACTAGACTGAAAACCCACAGGCACAGAGTAGGCTAGACTGAAATCCTCCAGGCACAGACTAGACTAGAATGAACACCTTCAGGCACGGAGTAGGCTAGCCTAGACTTAAAAACTCCAGGCACAGTCTAGACTAGACTATACAAAAATGCTGCAGGCACAGACTAGATTAGAGTAGACTAGGAACTTGTAGCCGCAGACTAGACGAGAGAAAAAAGCACCAGGGACAAACTCAACGAGACTAAAAACCTCCAGGCACAGACTAGATGAGACTAAAAAACTCCAGGCACAGACTAGACCAGAATAAAAACCTCCAGGCACAGACTAGTTGAGACTAAAAACCCCCGGGCACAGACTAGACCAGAATAAAAACCTCCAGGTACAGACTAGACGAGACTAAAAACCTCCAGGCACAGACTAGACATGTCTAAAAACCTACAGGCACAGACTAGCCTAGACAAAATATCTCCTGGCACAGACTGGACCAGAATAAAGACCTCCAAGCACAGACTAGATGAGTCTAGAAGCCTCCAGGCACAGACTAGACCAGTATAAAAGCCTCAAGGCACAAACTAGACCAGAATAAAACCCTCCAGGCACAGACTTGGGTAGAGTAGACTAAAAACCTCCAGGCACAGACTAGATGAGACTAAAAACCTCCAGGCACAGACTAGACATGTCTAACAACATACAGGCGCAGACTAGCCTAGACAAAATATCTCCTGGCACTGACTGGACCAGAATAAAGACCTCCTGGAATAGACTAGATGAGTCTAAAAACCTCCAGGCACAGACTAGACCAGAATAAAAACCTCAGTGCACAAACAAGACCAGAATAATAACCTCCAGGCACAGACTAGATGAGACTAAAAACCTCCATGCACAGACTAGACTAGACTGAAAACCTCCAGGAACGGACTAGACAAGGCTAGACTAAAAAGAGACAGGCACAGACTAGGCAAGTCTGAAAACCTCCAGGCACAGACAAGACTTGACTTAAAACCTCCAGGCACAGACTAGACTAGACTAGACTGAAAACAGGCAGGCAAAGATTAGGCTAGACTGAAAACCTCCAGGGACAGACTGGACGTGTCTAAAAACCTTCTGGCAGAGGCTAAGTGAGACTTAAAAACTCCAGGCACAGCCTGGACTAGACTAAAAACCTCCAGGCACAGATTAGACATGACTGAAAACCTCCAGGCACAGACTAGACTAGACTAGACTTAAAAAATCCAGGAACGAACCCGATTAGAATATAAACCTCCAGGCACGCACTCAACTAGACGGAAATCCTCCTGGCACAGACAGGACAAGACTAGACGGAATACATACAGGCAAAGACTAGGCTAGACTGAAAACCTCCAGGCACAGACTAGACATGTCTAAAAACATACAGGCACAGACTAGCCTAGACAAAACATCTCCTGGCACAGACTGGACCAGAATAAAGACCTCCAGGAATAGACTAGATGAGTCTAAAAACCTCCAGGCACAGACTAGACCAGAATAAAAACCTCAAGGCACAAACAAGACCAGAATAATAACCTCCAGGCACAGACCAGATGAGACTAAAAACCTCCAGGAACAGACTAGATGAGCCTAAAAACCTCACGGCACAGACTAGACATGTCTAAAAACTTACAGGCACAGACAAGCCTGACAAAATATCTCCTGGCACAGACTGGACCAGAATAAAGACCTCCAGACAGAGACTGGACCAGAATAAAACCCTCCAGGCACAGACTTGACTTGACTAGACTAAAAACCTCCAGGCACAGACTAGATAAGACTAAAAACTTCCAGGCACAGACTATATATGAATAAATAACTCCAGGCACAGACTAGACCAGAATAAAAGCCTCCAGGCACAGACTAGACCAGAATAAAACCCTCCAGGCACAGACTTGACTTGACTAGACTGAAAACCTCCAGGCACAGACTAGATGAGACTAAAAACCTCCAGGCACAGACTAGATGAGACTAAAAACCTCCAGGCACAGACTAGAATAGCATGAAGACCCCCAGGCACAGACTAGATGAGACTAAAAACCTCCACTCACAGACTAGGAGGAGACTAAAAACCTCCAGGCACAGACTAGAGGAGACTAAAAACCTCCAGGCACAGACTAGACATGTCTAAAAACCTACAGGCACAGACTAGCCTAGACAAAATATCTCCTGGCACAGACTGGACCAGAATAAAGACCTCCAGGCACAGACTAGATCAGAATAAAAACCTCCAGGCACAGACTTGACTTGACTAGTCTAAAAACCTCCAGGCACAGACTAGACGTGTCTAAAAACATACAGGCACAGACGAGACTAGACAAAATATCTCCAGGCACAGACTAGACGAGACTAAAAACATCCAGGCACAGACTAGACCAGAATAAAGACCTCTAGGCACAGACTAGACCAGAATAAAAACCTCCAGGCACAGACTAGACCAGAATAAAAACTCCAGGCACAGACTACACTACACTAGACTAAAAACCTCCAGGCACAGACTAGACTCGACTTAAATCCTCCAGGCACAGACTTGAATTCATTAAAAACATCCAGGAATAGACTAGGCTAGACTAGAAACCTCCAGCCACAGACTAGTTTAGGATAAAAACCTCCACAAACACACTAGAATAGACTACAAACCTCCAGGCACTGGCGAGACTAGACTAAAACCCACCAGGCACAGTCTACACCAGACTTAAAACATCCAGGAACAAACAAGACTGGAATGAAAACAAGCAGGCACACATTAGACTGGAATTAAAACCACCAGGAAAAGGCTAGACAAAACTAGACTTACAAAATCGAGACACAGACCAGACTAGACTGAACACCTTCAGGCACGGAATAGACTAGACTAGACTAGACTTAAAACCTCCCGGCATAGACTAGGCAAGACTAGACTGAAAACCCACAGGCACAGAGTAGGCTAGACTGAAATCCTCCAGGCACAGACTAGACGAGAATAAAAACCTCCAGGCTTATTTTAGACTAGACTGAAAACCTCCAGGCACAGACTAGATTAGAATGAACACCTTCAGGCACGGAGTAGGCTAGCCTAGACTTAAAACCTCCAGGCACAGTCTAGAATAGACTATACAAAAATGCTGCAGGCACAAACTAGATTAGAGTAGACTAGGAAATTGCAGCCGCAGACTAGACGAGAGAAAAAACCACCAGGGACAAACTAGACCAGAATAAAAACCTCCAGGCAAAGACTAGACGACACTAAATTCCTCCAGGCACAGAATAGATTAGACAACACTTAGAACCTCCAGGAACAGACTAGGCAAGACTAGAGTTAAAACCTCCAGGCACAGACATGACTAGATTTAAAACATCCAGGAACAGACTAGAGTAGACTAGAGACCTCCAGCCACAGACTAGTTTAGGCTAAAATCCTCCACAAACACACTAGAATATACTAAAAAACTCCAGGCACTGACGAGAGTAGACTAAAACCCACCAGGCATAGTCTGCACCAGACTTAGAACAACCAGGCACACACTAGACTGGAATTAGAACAACCAGGCACACACTAGACTGGAATTAGAACAACCAGGCACACACTAGACTGGAATTAGAACAACCAGGCACACACTAGACTGGAATTAAAACAACCAGGCACACACTAGACTGGAATTAAAACAACCAGGCACACACTAGACTGGAATTAAAACAACCAGGCACACACTAGACTGGAATTAAAACAACCAGGCACACACTAGACTGGAATTAAAACAACCAGGCACACACTAGACTGGAATTAAAACAACCAGGCACACACTAGACTGGAATTAAAACAACCAGGCACACACTAGACTGGAATTAAAACAACCAGGCACACACTAGACTGGAATTAAAACAACCAGGCACACACTAGACTGGAATTAAAACAACCAGGCACACACTAGACTGGAATTAAAACAACCAGGCACACACTAGACTGGAATTAAAACAACCAGGCACACACTAGACTGGAATTAAAACAACCAGGCACACACTAGACTGGAATTAAAACAACCAGGCACACACTAGACTGGAATTAAAACAACCAGGCAAAGGGTAGACAAAACTAGACTTACAAAATCGAGACAGACCAGACTAAACTGAACACCTTCAGGCATGGAATAGACTAGACTAGACTAGACTTGAAACCTCCCGGCACAGACTAGGCAAGACTAGACTGAAAACCCACAGGCACAGAGTAGGCTAGAATAAAGACCTCCAGGCACAGAGTAGACGAGAATAAAAACCCTCAGGCACAGTCTAGACGAGACAAAATACTTCCAGGCACAGATAAAATGAAACTAAATACCTCCAGGCACAGACTAGATTTGACAACACTTAAAACCTCCAGGCACAGACTAGACTAGACTGAAAACCTCCAGGCACAGACTAGACTAGACTATACAAAAAACCTCCAGGCACAGACTAGACTAGAGTAGACTAGGAACTTGGAGCCGCAGACTAGACGAGAGTAAAAACCACCAAGGACAAACTAGACGAGAATGAAAACCTCCTGGCACAGACTAGACGAGCCTGAATACATCCATGGATGGACTAGACGAGCCTGGAAACCTCCAGGCTCAGACTAGACGAGACTAAAAACCTACAGGCAAATACTACGTGAGACTTAAAACCCTCTGGGATAGTCTAGACCAGACTTAAAACCTCCAGGTACAGACTAGATCAGAATTAAAGTTCTAGGCAAACACTAGACTAGGCTAAAAACATCCAAGCAGAGACTACATGAGGCTAAAAACCTACAGGCACAGACAAGTCAAGATTTAATACCTCCAGACCGAGACTAGACCATTCAAGAATTAAAACCTCCAGGTTGAGATTAGGCGAGACTAAAAACATCCAGGCACAGACTACACTAGAGGAGACTAAAAACATCCCAGCACAGACTAGAGTAGACTTAAAAGCCCCAGGCACAGACCAGCTTCCCCGGGCACAGATTGATTTCTCCAACCACAGATTCTGCAGGCACAGCCTAAATTCCCCAGGCACAGAATAAATTTTCCTGTCACAGATTAAATTCTCCAGGCATAGTTTAAATTCCCGAGGCAGATATTAAATTCTCCAATCACATCCAGCACTGACTGCAGCTGAACACACTGCACTACCATCTTACACACAACCTCGAGAGTCCGAGGAACGAGCCACAGCTGTGCTTTAGCTTCGTACACTGATAAAAGCTGACACTGAGCACGAACCGCCTCCCTTTCCCCCTGCCCAAAGAGAGCCCCTCTTCAACAACCTTTCCCCCACTCTGACCTTACGACTGTTTCCTGACTCTCTCCGGGCCTGTTCCATTCACTTACCTTTCACGAGAGCAGAGGTCCTAAACCACCCTTGAGAACAACCTCTTGTCGATAGCCTCTATGTTCCTTCTCTGCCCACACACCTCTTCATCATCTGCAAAGTAAAACAGGACTGATACACAATAATGGGGACACGGAGCACAGATTACCTTTACCACAACTTCTCCCCGAGTCCTCCCGCACAGTTCACTTTCCCTCATCTCCACCTACAAATACAACACCTAAAAAACTCTCTACACAATGATACTTCATAATGCATGCGCTAATAAGTCTTAACGTGGCCAGAAGGTCTGAAATGAGACAAGACCCTTGCAAAAGCCCCCCCAGAATCACACCTCAAATAACCCACAAAGCTCCCAGGCCACAAAACCTGAGCCAACACAGAGAACTTTGCCTGATGAGAGCTGAACCTCAAATGAGCTCACTGAGCAGAGGCTGTGCCTCATATACCACAGGCCCCACCCGCAACCCCTCCCTCAATGGGGTGGGGGTGGGGGGGGGGCAAACCACCGGCTAGGATACAAGCACCCTGATGAGCCACAGCTGGGTCTTTGGCTAACTTGGATCTGGCTCTGTGGCTGCTCCCTATCTGCACCAAAGTTGCTGCCTGGCTGCTCGGAAAGTGTCCTGGCTCTTCCATATCTGCTCACTGGTTTTGCTCCATGAGCCCTCCGTGGCTTAAATTTTCTGCTTGTCTTTCTCTGGCTCAGATGGTTGAGACTCAGAGATTCAGACTTTGAGGCTGAGACTCAGGGACTGAGACTCTAGGGCTCAGACTAGAGCTGACAATCTGGGACTCCGACTCTGTGCCTGACTACAGCTGAGACTGTGTCTGAAACTTTGTGGCTGAGACAGTCCCTGAGACTCTGGGCCTGAGACTTTGGAACTGATACTCTCAGACTCAGACTCTGTGCCTAAAAATGTCGCCGAGACTCTTTGGCTAAGACTATGGAATTAAGACTGTTGGCCCCAAATGCAGGAGCTGGTACTTTCAGACTCTAAGTAACAGAGACTGTTGCTGAGACTCTACGTCTAAGACTCTGGGATTCTGAAAATCTGTGGCAGAGACCGTGCCTGAGGCAGTGGCTGAGACTCTGGGCCTCAAACTTTTGAGCTGATACTTTCAAGCTCGGTCTTGTTGGCTGAGATTGTTGCTGAGACTATATCTAAGACTGTGGGGTTGATACTCTGGAGCTCAGGTTTTGGAGCTGATACTCTGGCTGAGACTCTCAGGCTCAGACTCTGTGGCAGACACTCCGGGACTGAGACTGTGGCCCTCAAAATCTGGGCCTGAGACTATGGGGCTGAGACTCTCAGACTCTCACTATGTGGCTGAAACTGCTGCTGAAATTCTATGGCTAAGGCATTGCAGTTCAGACTTAGGGACTGATATGTGCCTGAGACTCTGTGGCTCAGACTCTGCACCTCACACTTTGAATCATAAACACCATGATCAAGAACGTAACTTAGACTCTGGGGTTGAGACTCTACGGCTGAGACTCTTTCACAGACACTGGCATTTATACTTTCTCGCTGAGACTCAGGGGCAAGGACTCTCGGGCTTAGACTCAGCTAGCTGAGACTCTCCACTCATAGACTACAATCTCCACTCAGAAACTAAAATCCCCACTCAGGCAAGTAGTTCTCTGCTGAAACAATAAGCTATGCAGGCATACAGTTAGTTCTACACTGAGACACTAAGTTCTCCACTCCGACACTAATATCTCCAACCCTAACCCTAACACTGTCTAAGCCTAACCCTAACTGCTCCCCCACCCTAACTGCCTCCCCAAACCAACCCTAACCCTAACCCCTAAAGCTAACCACTTACTGCCCCCACAACCCTAACTGCCCCCCCACCCATACTGAACCCAATCCTAACCCTAACTGGTCCCCCACCCTTACTGCCTCCCCAACCCTAACCCTAACTGCCTCCCAACCATAACTACCCCCTGAACCCTAACTAGGGGTTAATCGAGTCCGTGACTGGAGATTTTAGTCCGTGACTGGAGATTTTAGTCCGTGACTGGAGAATCTAGTCTGTAATCCTAGAATTTAGTCTGTGATTGGAGAATATAGTTTGTGACTGCAGAAATTAGAATTTGACAGCAGAGTTTAGTCAGTGTCAGGAGAATTCAGTCTGTGATTGGAGAATAAATTATGCGCCTTTAAAATTTAGTCTGTACCAGGAGAATTTATTGTGTGAAAAGATTATTTAGCCTGTGATGGTGGAGCTCATTCTGTGCCTGGAGAGATTAGTCTGTGCCTGGAGAGATTAGTCTGTGCCTGGAGAGTTTAGTCTGTGCCTGGAGAATCTAGTCAGTGATCCAAGAACTTAGTCTTTGATTGGACAATATATTCTGTGACTGGGGAATTCAGTCTGTGATCACAAAATAAATAATGTGCCTGGGGACCTTTGTCTGCGCCTGGGGACCTTTGTCTGCGCCTGGGGACCTTTGTCTGCGCCTGGGGACCTTTGTCTGCGCCTGGGGACCTTTGTCTGCGCCTGGGGACCTTTGTCTGCGCCTGGGGACCTTTGTCTGCGCCTGGGGACCTTTGTCTGCGCCTGGGGACCTTTGTCTGCACGTAGTGAAATTATTGTGGGATTAGAGTATTTAGCCTGTGACAGTGGAAATCATTCCGTTACTGGAGATTATAATCTGTGACTGGAGAATTCAGTCTGTGACTGGAGATTTTAGTATCTGACAGGAGAATTTGAGACTGGAGAATTTTTTCTGTGATTAGAGAATTTATTCTGTGACTAGAGATTTCTTCTGTGTCAGAATTAAGACTGACTGCACCCCCACTCTTACTACCCCCAACCCTAACTACCCCCAACCTAAATACCAACTAAACCTTACCCAAACGCTACCCTCTAACCATAACCATAACCCTAACCCCCTACCCCTGACCCCTAACCTGTACCCTCACCCTAACCCCTAACGCTATCCCCTCTTACCCCTAAACCTAACCTAATCCTTGACCCCTGCCAACTGACCCCTAACCCTAATCCCCAAACACAACCTCAACCCTAACACCTAATTCTAACCCTAACACTAACCCTAACCCTCACCCCCTAAACCCAATCCCAATCTCAATCCCAATCCCAATCCTAATCTCAATCTCAATCCTAATACTAATATCAATCTCAATTCTAATCCTAATCTCAATCCCAATTTCAATCCTAATCCTAATCCCAGCAAGGGATCAAAGTAAGGAGGTAGTAAGCGTGGGGGCGCAGTTAGTCTTAATTCTGACTCAGAAGATATCCTCAGTCACAGGCTAAATTCTCCAAAGAGTGAGTTCTTCCATCACAGAATAGATTTCCAGATCACAAAATATATAATCGGATCACAGTCCAAATTCTGCAAGTCACAGACGAAATTCTCCAGTCACATACCGAATTCTCCACCCACAGAATAAATTACACAGACAGACTAAATTCTAACATCACACACTAAATTCTCCAGTCACAGAATGAGTTCTACTAACACTGAAAAAATTCGCAGGATCCCACAGTAAATTCTCCAAGCACAGATTAAATTCTCTCGTCACATACCAAATTCTCCAGACACAGACTAAATTATCCACGCACAGAATGAGTTCTACCATCACAGATTAAATTCTCTGATGACACAATAAATACTCCGGGAACAAAGTTCCCCAGGAACAGACTAAATTCACCAGATCAGAGACTAAACTCTCCTGTCACAGATTAAATTCCCCTGTCACAGCATATAATCTCCAGGCACGGGCTAAACCCTCCAGGCACGGGCTAAACCCTCCAGGCACGGGCTAAACCCTCCAGGCACGGGCTAAACCCTCCAGGCACGGGCTAAACCCTCCAGGCACGGGCTAAACCCTCCAGGCACGGGCTAAACCCTCCAGGCACGGGCTAAACCCTCCAGGCACGGGCTAAACCCTCCAGGCACGGGCTAAACCCTCCAGGCACGGGCTAAACCCTCCAGGCACGGGCTAAACCCTCCAGGCACGGGCTAAACCCTCCAGGCACGGGCTAAACCCTCCAGGCACGGGCTAAACCCTCCAGGCACGGGCTAAACCCTCCAGGCACGGGCTAAACCCTCCAGGCACGGGCTAAACCCTCCAGGCACGGGCTAAACCCTCCAGGCACGGGCTAAACCCTCCAGGCACGGGCTAAACCCTCCAGGCACGGGCTAAACCCTCCAGGCACGGGCTAAACCCTCCAGGCACGGGCTAAACCCTCCAGGCACGGGCTAAACCCTCCAGGCACGGGCTAAACCCTCCAGGCACGGGCTAAACCCTCCAGGCACGGGCTAAACCCTCCAGGCACGGGCTAAACCCTCCAGGCACGGGCTAAACCCTCCAGGCACGGGCTAAACCCTCCAGGCACGGGCTAAACCCTCCAGGCACGGGCTAAACCCTCCAGGCACGGGCTAAACCCTCCAGGCACGGGCTAAACCCTCCAGGCACGGGCTAAACCCTCCAGGCACGGGCTAAACCCTCCAGGCTCCAACCAAAAGCTCTAATCACAGAATCAATTCTCCAGTCACAGAATCAATTCTCCAGTCACAGAATCAATTCTCCAGTCACAGAATCAATTCTCCAGTCACAGAATCAATTCTCCAGTCACAGAATCAATTCTCCAGTCACAGAATCAATTCTCCAGTCACAGAATCAATTCTCCAGTCACAGAATCAATTCTCCAGTCACAGAATCAATTCTCCAGTCACAGAATCAATTCTCCAGTCACAGAATCAATTCTCCAGTCACAGAATCAATTCTCCAGTCACAGAATCAATTCTCCAGTCACAGAATCAATTCTCCAGTCACAGAATCAATTCTCCAGTCACAGAATCAATTCTCCAGTCACAGAATCAATTCTCCAGTCACAGAATCAATTCTCCAGTCACAGAATCAATTCTCCAGTCACAGAATCAATTCTCCAGTCACAGAATCAATTCTCCAGTCACAGAATCAATTCTCCAGTCACAGAATCAATTCTCCAGTCACAGAATCAATTCTCCAGTCACAGAATCAATTCTCCAGTCACAGAATCAATTCTCCAGTCACAGAATCAATTCTCCAGTCACAGAATCAATTCTCCAGTCACAGAATCAATTCTCCAGTCACAGAATCAATTCTCCAGTCACAGAATCAATTCTCCAGTCACAGAATCAATTCTCCAGTCACAGAATCAATTCTCCAGTCACAGAATCAATTCTCCAGTCACAGAATCAATTCTCCAGTCACAGAATCAATTCTCCAGTCACAGAATCAATTCTCCAGTCACAGAATCAATTCTCCAGTCACAGAATCAATTCTCCAGTCACAGAATCAATTCTCCAGTCACAGAATCAATTCTCCAGTCACAGAATCAATTCTCCAGTCACAGAATCAATTCTCCAGTCACAGAATCAATTCTCCAGTCACAGAATCAATTCTCCAGTCACAGAATCAATTCTCCAGTCACATCTAACATGCCTCAGGCACAAACTAATTACTCCAAACACACACTAGGTTCCCCCGGCACAGGCTAAGGTTCCCCCGGCACAGGCTAAGGTTCCCCCGGCACAGGCTAAGGTTCCCCCGGCACAGGCTAAGGTTCCCCCGGCACAGGCTAAGGTTCCCCCGGCACAGGCTAAGGTTCCCCCGGCACAGGCTAAGGTTCCCCCGGCACAGGCTAAGGTTCCCCCGGCACAGGCTAAGGTTCCCCCGGCACAGGCTAAGGTTCCCCCGGCACAGGCTAAGGTTCCCCCGGCACAGGCTAAGGTTCCCCCGGCACAGGCTAAGGTTCCCCCGGCACAGGCTAAGGTTCCCCCGGCACAGGCTAAGGTTCCCCCGGCACAGGCTAAGGTTCCCCCGGCACAGGCTAAGGTTCCCCCGGCACAGATAAAATTCTTGGACCACAAATTAAATTATCAGATCACACAGTAAATTCAGAAAGTCACAGTTACATTCTCCTGTCATATACAAAATTCTACACTGAAAGAACCAATTCTAGTCACACACTAAATTCTCCTGTCACACACTAAATTCTGCGATCGCAGACTATATTCTCCCATCACATATTAATTTCTGTACTCATATACCAAGATCTGCACTCACAGAACAAATTATACAGTCAGAGACTAAATTCTCCCCTCACACACTAAATTCTCCTGTCGCACAACGAGTTCTACCATCACAGAAAAAGTTCTCCTAGCACAGACTAAATTCCCCAGGCACAGACTAAATTCTCCTCACACACACTAAAATCTCCAGTCACAAAATGGGTTCTACAATCACAGAAAATATTCTCGGTTCCCAGAATAAATTCTCCAGGCACAGACTAAATTCTCCTGTGACAGATTAAGTTCTCCAGGCATATATTAAATTCTCAAGTCACAGACTAAATTCTGCAGTCAAAGAAGGACTTCTACCGTCATAGAATAAATTCTCAGACCACAGATTAAATTAATTGTATCACACACTAAATTCAGCAAGTCAGACTAAATACTCCAGGCACATATAAGATTCTACACTCACAGAACAACTTCTAGTCACAGACTAAATTCTCCTGTCACACACTAAATTCTACGATCACAGACTATATTCCCCTATCACAGAATAAATTCTGTACTCACATACCAAGATCTCCACTCACAGAACAAATTATACAGTCACAGACTAAATTCTCCCCTCACACACTTAATTCTCCTGTCACAAAATGAGTTCTACCATCACAGGCTACATTCTCCAGGCACAGGCTACATTCTCCAGGCACAGGCTACATTCTCCAGGCACAGGCTACATTCTCCAGGCACAGGCTACATTCTCCAGGCACAGGCTACATTCTCCAGGCACAGGCTACATTCTCCAGGCACAGGCTACATTCTCCAGGCACAGGCTACATTCTCCAGGCACAGGCTACATTCTCCAGGCACAGGCTACATTCTCCAGGCACAGGCTACATTCTCCAGGCACAGGCTACATTCTCCAGGCACAGGCTACATTCTCCAGGCACAGGCTACATTCTCCAGGCACAGGCTACATTCTCCAGGCACAGGCTACATTCTCCAGGCACAGGCTACATTCTCCAGGCACAGGCTACATTCTCCAGGCACAGGCTACATTCTCCAGGCACAGGCTACATTCTCCAGACTCCGACCAAAAGCTCTAATCAGAGAATAAATTCTCCAGGCACAGACTACGTTCTCCAGTCACAGAGTAAAGTCTCCTGTCACAGATTAATTTCTCCAACCTCACGTTAAATTCCCCAGGCATGCAACGAAGTCCCCAGGCACGCAACGAAGTCCCCAGGCACGCAACGAAGTCCCCAGGCACGCAACGAAGTCCCCAGGCACGCAACGAAGTCCCCAGGCACGCAACGAAGTCCCCAGGCACGCAACGAAGTCCCCAGGCACACAACGAAGTCCCCAGGCACGCAACGAAGTCCCCAGGCACGCAACGAAGTCCCCAGGCACAGACTAGACGAGACTAAAAAAATCCAGGCAAAGACAAGATGAGACTAACAGCCTCCAGGCACAGACTAGACGAGACTAAAAACCTCCAGGCACAGGCTAGACGAGATTTAAACGCTCCAGGCACAGACAAGTCGAGACTAAATACCTCCAGACCGAGACTAGAGAAGTCTAAAAAGATCCAGGCCCAGTCTAGAAGAGACTAAAACCCTTCAGGCACATAGAAGGCTAAACAAAAAACCTCTAGGCAAAGACTAGACAAGACTAAAAACCTCCAGGCAAAGACTAGACGTGTCTGAAAACCTCCAGGGACAGGCTAAGAGAGACTTAAAACCTCCAGGCACAGCCTGGACTAGACTAAAAATCTAATGGTACAGACTAGACAAGAATAAAAACCTCCACGCACAGACTAGGCGAGACTAAATAGCTCCAGGCACAGACTAGACGAGACTAAAAAATTCCAGTCCCAGATTAGACTAGGCTAGACTAAAAACCTCCAGCCACTAACTAGACGAGACAAAAAACCTCCTGGCACAGAATAGATGAGACTAAAAAACTCCAGTTCCAGATTACACTAGGCTAGACTAAAAACCTACAGGCACAGACTAGAGGTGTCTCAAAACCTCCAGTAATAGGCTAAGAGAGACTTAAATCCTCCAGGCACAGCATGGACTAGACTAAAAATCTAGTGACACAGCCTAGGCAAGAATAAAAACCTCCAGGCAAAGACTAGGCGAGATTAAATACCTCCAGGCAAAGACTAGACGAGACGAAAAACCTCCAGGCACAGACCAGGTGAGACTAAAAACATTGAGGCACAAATTAAGTGAGACTAAAAAACTCCAGGCACAGACAAGTAGAGAATTAATACCTCCAGATCAAGACTAGATGAGACTAAAAAGCTACAGGCACGGACTTTGCTCGACTGAAAACAACCAGGCAAAAACTAGACGAGACTAAAAAAATCCAGGCACAGACTAGGAGAGACTTAAAAACTCCAGGCAAAAACTAGACAAGACAAAAAACTTCCAGGCACAGACTAGACGTGTCTAAAAACCTCCAGGCACAGACTAAGTGAGACGTAAACCCTCCAGGCACAGATTAGATGAGACTAAAAACCTCCAGGCACAGACTAGGTGAGACTAAAAACCTCCAGTCACAGACTAGAGGAGACTAAAAAACTACATGCACACATTAGACTAGACTAGACTAAAAACCTGAAGGCACAGACTAGCCAGGTCTAAAAACCTCAAGGGAAACACTAGGAGAGACTTAAAATCTCCAGGCACAGACTGGGCGAGACTAAAAACCTCCAGGAACAGACTAGCCGAGAATAAAAAACTCCAGGCGCAGATGAGAAGAGACTAAAAACCTCCAGACACAGACTAGACATGTCTAAAAAATTCCAGCCACAGACTAGGAGAGAATTAAAGCCTCCAGGCACAGACTGGAGTAAACTAAAAACCTCCAGGCAAGCACTAGACGAGACTTAAAGCCTCAAGGCACAGACAAGTTAGGACTAAATACTCCCAGACTGAGTCTAGACTACACAAGAATTAAAACCTCCAGGACCAGATAAGGTGAGACAAAAAACCCCAAAGACCAATCATTCGTGCTCTAATACTCGGCTTCAAGACGGCTGGGAGCGGGCACCACAGGTGGAATCAAATGGCTCACAGAAGAGAAAGCAAGGACTGAAAGCAATGTAGTTGGCACTGTTGCAAAGCTTACTGTTTGCAGAAGAGGTCCAGCAGCAACTTTCACTCCTGGCACATCGTCTGTGGGAGCAGAGGCCAATCATTCGTGCGCTAATACCCGGCATCAGGACAGCTGGGACCAGGCACCACGGGTGGATTCAAATGGCTCTCAGAAGAGAAAGCAAGGAGCAACTGCAATGTTGGTGGCGCTGTTGCAAAGCTTACTGTTTGCAGAAGAGGTCCAGTAGCACCTTTCAGTCCTGGGTCATTGTCTGTGGGAGCACAGGCCAGTAATACTTGCGCTACATCCTTTTCTTCAGGACAGCTGGGAGCGGGCACCACAGGTGTATTGAAATGCCTGTGGGAAGAGAAAGCTGGGAGAAACTGCAATGTAGGTGGCGCTGTTGCAAAGCTTACTGTTTGCAGAAGAGGTCCAGTAGCACCTTTCAGTCCTGGGTCTTCGTCTGTTTGAGCACAGGCCAGTAATACTTGCGCTACATACTTTTCTTTAGGACAGCTGGGAGCAGGCTCCACAGCTGGATTCAAATGGCTGTGGGAAGAGAAAACAAAGAGCGACAGCAATGTAGGTGGCACTTTTGCAAAGCTTACTGTTTGAAGAAGGAGTCCAGCAGCACCTTTCAGTCCTGGCTGTTCGTATGTGGGAGCAGAGGCCAATTATTCGTGCACTACATACTCAGCCTCTGGACAGCAGGGAGCGGGCACCACAGCCGTATTCAAATGTCTGTTAGAAGAGAAAGCAAGGAGCGAGTACAATGTACGTGGCGCTGTTGCAAAGCTTACTGTTTGCAGAAGAGGTCCAGCAGCACCTTTCAGTGCTGGCATATTGTCTGTGGGAGCAGAGGCCTATCATTCCTGCGCTAGATGCTCGGCTTCAGGATGGCTGGGAGCAGGCACCACAGCTGGATTCAAATGTCTGTGGGAAGAGAAAGCAAGGAGCGAGTGCAATGTAGGTGGCGCTGTTGCAAAGCTTATTGTTTGCAGAGGAGGTCCAGCAGCACCTTTCAGTAATGGCTCGTTGTCTGTGGGAGCACAGGCAGTAATTCGTGTGCTACATACTCAGCCTCTGGACGGCAGGGAACGGGCACCACAGCTGTATTCAAATGCCTGTGAGAAGAGAAAGCAAGGAGCGAGTGCAATGTAGGTGGCGCTGTTACAAAGCTTACTGTTTGCAGAAGAGGTCCATCAGCACCTTTCAGTCCTGGCTCTTCGTCTGTGGGAGCAGCGGCCAATCATTCGCGCGCTACATACTCGGCTTCAGGGAGGCTGGGAGCGAGCACCACAGGTGTATTCAAATGGCTGTGAGTAGAGAAAGCAAGGAGTGACTGCAATGTAAGTGGCGCTGTTGCAAAGCTTACTGTTTGCAGAAGAGGTCCAGCAGCACCCTTCAGTGCTGGCATATTGTCTGTGGGAGCAGAGGCCTATCATTCCTGCGCTAGATGCTCGGCTTCAGGACGGCTGGGAGCAGGCACCACAGCTGGATTCAAATGTCTGTGGGAAGAGAAAGCAAGTAGTGACTGCAATGTAGGTGGCGCTGTTGCAAAGCTTATTGTTTGCAGAAGAGGTCCAGCAGCACCTTTCAGTAATGGCTCGTTGTCTGTGGGAGCACAGGCAGTAATTCGTGTGCTACATACTTTGCTTCAGGATGGCTGGGAGCGGACATCACAGGTGGATTCAAAAGGCTGTGAGAAGAGAAAGCAAGGAGCAAGTACAATGTAGTTGGTGCTGTTGCAAAGCTTACTGTTTGCAGAAGAGGTCCAGCAGCACCTTTCAGTCCTGGCTCATCGTCTGTGGGAACAGAGGTCAATAATTTCTGCGCTACATATTCGGCTTCAGGACGGCTGGGAGAGGGCACCACAGGTGGATTCAAATGGCTATGAGAAGAGAAAGCAAGGAGCAACTGCAATGTAGGTGGCACTGTTACAAAGCTTACTGTTTGCAGAATACGTCCATCAGCACCTTTCAGTCCTGGCACATCGTCTGTGGGAGCACAGGTCAATAATTCCTGCCCTAAAGAATCGGCTTCAGGACGGCTGGGAGCGGACATCACAGGTGGATTCAAAAGGCTGTGAGAAGAGAAAGCAAGGAGCAAGTGCAATGTAGTTGGTGCTGTTGCAAAGCTTACTGTTTGCAGAAGAGGTCCAGCAGCACCTTTCAGTCCTGGCTCATTGTCTGTGGGAACAGACTTCAATAATTCGTGCGCTACATATTCGGCATCTGGACGGCTGGGAGCATGCACCACAGGTGTATTCAAATTGCTCTCAGAAGAGAAAGCAAGGAGCGAGTGCAATGTAGGAGGCGCTGTTGCAAAGCTTACTGTTTGCAGAAGAGGTCCAGCAGCACCTTTCAGTCCTGGCTCGTAGTCTGTGGGAGCACAGGTCAATAATTAGTGCGCTACATACTCAGCCTCTGGACGGCAGGGAACGGGCACCACAGCTGTATTCAAATGCCTGTGAGAAGAGAAAGCAAGGAGCGAGTGCAATGTAGGTGGCGCTGTTACAAAGCTTACTGTTTGCAGAAGAGGTCCATCAGCACCTTTCAGTCCTGGCTCTTCGTCTGTGGGAGCACAGGTCAGTAATTCTTGCATTACATACTTTGCTTCAGGACGGCTCCCAGCGGGCACAACAGGTGGTTTCAAATGGCTGTGAGAAGAGAAAGCAAGGAGCTACTGCAATGCAGGGTTTGCTGTTGCAAAGGTTACTGTTTGCAGAAGAGGTCCAGTAACACCTTTCAGTCCAGGCTCGTAGTCTGTGGTTGCATAAGTCAATAATTCATGCTCTACATACTCGGCTTCAGGACGCCTGGGAGCGGCCACCACAGGTGTATTCAAGTGGCTCTCAGATGAGAAAGAAAGCAGAAACTGCAATGTAGGTGGCACTGCTTGAAAGCTTACTATTTGCAGAAGAGGCCCTGCACCACCTATCAGTCCTGGAACGTCGTCTGTGGGAGCACAGGTCAGTACTTCTTGCATTACATCCTTTGCTTCAGGACGGCTCGGAGCGGGCACCACTGGCGGTTTCAAATGGCTGTGAGAAGAGAAAGCAAGGAGCAACTGCAATATCGGGGGGGCTGTTGCAAAGCTTACTGTTTCCAGAAGAGGTCCAGCAGCACCTTTCAGTCCCGGCTCGTAGTCTGTGGGACCACAGTTTAATAATTAGTGCACTACATACTCGGCTTCAGGACGGCTGGGAGAGGGCAGCACAGATGTATTCAAGTGGCTCTCAGAAGAGAACGCAAGCAGCAACTGCAATGTAGGTGGCACTGCTTGAAAGCTTACTGTTTGCAGAAGAGGTCCAGCAGCACCTTTCAGTCCTGGCATATTGTCCGTGGGAGCAGAGGCCAATCATTCGTGCGCTACAGAATCGGCTTCAGGATGGCTGGGAGCAGGCACCACAGGTGGATTCAAATGTCTGTGGGAAGAGAAAGCAAGGAGCGAGTGCAATGTAGGTGGCGCTGTTGCAAAGCTTACTGTTTGCAGAAGAGGTCCAGCAGCACCGTACAGTCATGGCTCTTCGTCCGTTTGACCAGAGGTCAATAATTCAATAACCGTAACGCTAACCCTAACCGTAACCCCTAACCCTAACCCCAAACGTAACATTAACCCTAAAACTAACCCTAACCCAACCACAACCCCAACACCAACCCCAACCCCAACGCCTTTAATAAACCTAAATCTAACCCTAACCCTAACCCCAAACCTAAACCTAACCCTTACCCTAAAACTAACCCTAACCCTAACCCTAACCCTAGGAATTACCCTAACCCTAACCCCCAACCCCAACCAAAACCCTAACCCTAACCCTAACACTAACCCCTAACCCTAACCCAAACCCTAACCCTAACCCATAACAATGACCCTAACCTTAACACCTAACCCCTAGCCCTAACCCAAACATTAACCCTAACTCCTAAACCTAAACCTAACACTAAATCTAGCCCTAAAGCCTAACCCTAACCCTAACCCTAAACCCCTAACCCTAACCCCCTAACTCTAACCCTAACCCTAACCCGTTAACCCTAAACCCCTAACACAAACCCTAACAATAAACCTAACCCCAACCCCAACCCCAAACCTAACCCCTTACCCCTAACCCCTAACCCTAACCCTAACCCTAACAATTACCCTAAACCTCATTCTAAATTCTAGACTAAAAACCTCCAGACACAGACTAGATGAGACTAAAAACCTATAGGCACAGACTAGACGAGACTAAAAACCTCCAGGCACAGACTAGACAAGACTAAAATCCTCCAGGCACAGACTAGACGTTTCTAGAAGCCTACAGGCAGAGACTAGCCTAGACAAAATCTCTCCTGGCACAGACTGGAGCAGAAAAAAGACCTCCAGGCACAGACTTGACCAGAATAAAACCCTCCAGGCACAGACTTGACTTGACTAGACTAAAAACCTCCAGGCACAGACTAGATGAGACTAAAAACCCCCAGGCACAGACTAGATAAGAATAAAAACCTCCAGGCACAGACTAGACGAGACTAAAAACCTCCAGGCAGAGACTAGCCTAGACAAAATATCTCCTGGCACAGACTGGACCAGAATAAAGACCTCCAGGCACAGAGTAGATGAGACAGAAAACCTCCAGGGACAGACTAGACCAGAATAAAAACCTCCAGGCACACACTAGACCAGAATAAAAACCTACAGGCACAGACTTGACTTGATTAGACTAAAAACCTATAGGCACAGATTAGATGAGACTAAAAAATGTCCAGGCACAAACTAGACGTGTCTAAAAACCTCCAGGCACAGACTAGCCTAGACAAAATATTTCCTGGCACAGACTGGAACAGAATAAAGACCTCCAGGCACAGACTAGACCAGAATAAAAAATTCCAGGCACAGACTAGACCAGAATAAAAACCTCCAGGCAAAGACTAGACCA
>JAESHU010000112.1:174841-187000 GCA_017639245.1 Myiopsitta monachus | reverse complement strand
AAATGACCAAAGATGTCTTAGAAACAGTAAAAAATGGCTTCAAGGAGGTTAGAAGTGGGTAAAAATGGGTGAGAAATGGCCAAAAATGTCTTAAGAAAGGGTGAGAAATGGGCAAAACTGGCTTAGAAATGGCCAAAAATGGCTTAAGAAAGGGTTTGAAATGGTCAAAAATGGGTTAGAAATGGGAAAAAAATTGGCTTGGAAAAGGTTAGAAGTGGGTAAAAATGGGTTGGAAATAGCCAAAAATGTCTTAAAGCTGGGAAGGATATAGGCAAATCTGGTTACAGACGACCAAAAATGGCTTAAAAATGGCTAGAAATTGGCAAAGAGGACTTAGAAATAGGCAAAGCCGACATCAAAGAAGTTAGAAGAGGGCAGAAATGGGGTCGAAATGGCCAAAAAAAGGCTTAAAATGAGTTAGAAATGGCAAAAATTCCTTCAGACGGGTTAGAAATGGGCAAAAATGGGTTTGAAAGCGGCAAAAATGGCTTCAAACAGGTTGGAAGTCTGTGAAAATGGGTTGGAAATAGCCAAAAATGCCTTAAAACTGGGAAGGATATGGGCAAATCGGGTTACAAATGACCAAAGATGTCTTAGAAACAGTAAAAAATGGCTTCAAGGAGGTTAGAAGTGGGTAAAAATGGGTGAGAAATGGCCAAAAATGTCTTAAGAAAGGGTGAGAAATGGGCAAAACCGGCTTAGAAATGGCCAAAAATGGCTTAAGAAAGGGTTTGAAATGGTCAAAAATGGGTTAGAAATGGGAAAAAAATTGGCTTGGAAAAGGTTAGAAGTCTGTGAAAATGGGTTGGAAAGAGCCAAAAATGTCTTAAAACTGGGAAGGATATGGGCCAATTGGGTTTGAAATGACCAAAAACGTCTTCAATATAGTCAAAAATGGCTTCAAGGAGGTTAGAAGTGGGTAAAAATGGGTGAGAAATGGCCAAAAATGTCTTAAGAAAGGGTGAGAAATGGGCAAAACTGGCTTAGAAATGGCCAAAAATGGCTTAAGAAAGGGTTTGAAATGGTCAAAAATGGGTTAGAAATGGGAAAAAAATTGGCTTGGAAAAGGTTAGAAGTGGGTAAAAATGGGTTGGAAATAGCCAAAAATGTCTTAAAGCTGGGAAGGATATAGGCAAATCTGGTTACAAACGACCAAAAATGGCTTAAAAATGGCTAGAAATTGGCAAAGAGGACTTAGAAATAGGCAAAGCCGACATCAAAGAAGTTAGAAGAGGGCAGAAATGGGGTCGAAATGGCCAAAAAAAGGCTCAAAATGAGTTAGAAATGGCAAAAATTCCTTCAGACGGGTTAGAAATGGGCAAAAATGGGTTTGAAAGCGGCAAAAATGGCTTCAAACAGGTTGGAAGTCTGTGAAAATGGGTTGGAAATAGCCAAAAATGCCTTAAAACTGGGAAGGATATGGGCAAATCGGGTTACAAATGACCAAAGATGTCTTAGAAACAGTAAAAAATGGCTTCAAGGAGGTTAGAAGTGGGTAAAAATGGGTGAGAAATGGCCAAAAATGTCTTAAGAAAGGGTGAGAAATGGGCAAAACTGGCTTAGAAATGGCCAAAAATGGCTTAAGAAAGGGTTTGAAATGGTCAAAAATGGGTTAGAAATGGGAAAAAAATTGGCTTGGAAAAGGTTAGAAGTGGGTAAAAATGGGTTGGAAATAGCCAAAAATGTCTTAAAGCTGGGAAGGATATAGGCAAATCTGGTTACAAACGACCAAAAATGGCTTAAAAATGGCTAGAAATTGGCAAAGAGGACTTAGAAATAGGCAAAGCCGACATCAAAGAAGTTAGAAGAGGGCAGAAATGGGGTCGAAATGGCCAAAAAAAGGCTTAAAATGAGTTAGAAATGGCAAAAATTCCTTCAGACGGGTTAGAAATGGGCAAAAATGGGTTTGAAAGCGGCAAAAATGGCTTCAAACAGGTTGGAAGTCTGTGAAAATGGGTTGGAAATAGCCAAAAATGCCTTAAAACTGGGAAGGATATGGGCCAATCGGGTTACAAATGACCAAAGATGTCTTAGAAACAGTAAAAAATGGCTTCAAGGAGGTTAGAAGTGGGTAAAAATGGGTGAGAAATGGCCAAAAATGTCTTAAGAAAGGGTGAGAAATGGGCAAAACTGGCTTAGAAATGGCCAAAAATGGCTTAAGAAAGGGTTTGAAATGGTCAAAAATGGGTTAGAAATGGGAAAAAAATTGGCTTGGAAAAGGTTAGAAGTCTGTGAAAATGGGTTGGAAAGAGCCAAAAATGTCTTAAAACTGGGAAGGATATGGGCCAATTGGGTTTGAAATGACCAAAAACGTCTTCAAAATAGTCAAAAATGGCTTCAAGGAGGTTAGAAGTGGGTAAAAATGGGTGAGAAATGGCCAAAAATGTCTTAAGAAAGGGTGAGAAATGGGCAAAACTGGCTTAGAAATGGCCAAAAATGGCTTAAGAAAGGGTTTGAAATGGTCAAAAATGGGTTAGAAATGGGAAAAAAATTGGCTTGGAAAAGGTTAGAAGTGGGTAAAAATGGGTTGGAAATAGCCAAAAATGTCTCTAAAGCTGGGAAGGATATAGGCAAATCTGGTTACAAACGACCAAAAATGGCTTAAAAATGGCTAGAAATTGGCAAAGAGGACTTAGAAATAGGCAAAGCCGACATCAAAGAAGTTAGAAGAGGGCAGAAATGGGGTCGAAATGGCCAAAAAAAGGCTTAAAATGAGTTAGAAATGGCAAAAATTCCTTCAGACGGGTTAGAAATGGGCAAAAATGGGTTTGAAAGCGGCAAAAATGGCTTCAAACAGGTTGGAAGTCTGTGAAAATGGGTTGGAAATAGCCAAAAATGCCTTAAAACTGGGAAGGATATGGGCCAATCGGGTTACAAATGACCAAAGATGTCTTAGAAACAGTAAAAAATGGCTTCAAGGAGGTTAGAAGTGGGTAAAAATGGGTGAGAAATGGCCAAAAATGTCTTAAGAAAGGGTGAGAAATGGGCAAAACTGGCTTAGAAATGGCCAAAAATGGCTTAAGAAAGGGTTTGAAATGGTCAAAAATGGGTTAGAAATGGGAAAAAAATTGGCTTGGAAAAGGTTAGAAGTGGGTAAAAATGGGTTGGAAATAGCCAAAAATGTCTTAAAGCTGGGAAGGATATAGGCAAATCTGGTTATAAACGACCAAAAATGGCTTAAAAATGGCTAGAAATTGGCAAAGAGGACTTAGAAATAGGCAAAGCCGACATCAAAGAAGTTAGAAGAGGGCAGAAATGGGGTCGAAATGGCCAAAAAAGGCTTAAAATGAGTTAGAAATGGCAAAAATTCCTTCAGACGGGTTAGAAATGGGCAAAAATGGGTTTGAAAGCGGCAAAAATGGCTTCAAACAGGTTGGAAGTCTGTGAAAATGGGTTGGAAAGAGCCAAAAATGTCTTAAAACTGGGAAGGATATGGGCAAATCGGGTTACAAATGACCAAAGATGTCTTAGGAACAGTAAAAAATGGCTTCAAGGAGGTTAGAAGTTGGTAAAAATGGGTTGGAAATAGCCAAAAATGTCTTAAAGCTGGGAAGGATATAGGCAAATCTGGTTACAGACGACCAAAAATGGCTTAAAAATGGCTAGAAATTGGCAAAGAGGACTTAGAAATAGGCAAAGCCGACATCAAAGAAGTTAGAAGAGGGCAGAAATGGGGTCGAAATGGCCAAAAAAAGGCTTAAAATGAGTTAGAAATGGCAAAAATTCCTTCAGACGGGTTAGAAATGGGCAAAAATGGGTTTGAAAGCGGCAAAAATGGCTTCAAACAGGTTGGAAGTCTGTGAAAATGGGTTGGAAATAGCCAAAAATGCCTTAAAACTGGGAAGGATATGGGCCAATCGGGTTACAAATGACCAAAGATGTCTTAGAAACAGTAAAAAATGGCTTCAAGGAGGTTAGAAGTGGGTAAAAATGGGTGAGAAATGGCCAAAAATGTCTTAAGAAAGGGTGAGAAATGGGCAAAACTGGCTTAGAAATGGCCAAAAATGGCTTAAGAAAGGGTTTGAAATGGTCAAAAATGGGTTAGAAATGGGAAAAAAATTGGCTTGGAAAAGGTTAGAAGTGGGTAAAAATGGGTTGGAAATAGCCAAAAATGTCTTAAAGCTGGGAAGGATATAGGCAAATCTGGTTACAGACGACCAAAAATGGCTTAAAAATGGCTAGAAATTGGCAAAGAGGACTTAGAAATAGGCAAAGCCGACATCAAAGAAGTTAGAAGAGGGCAGAAATGGGGTCGAAATGGCCAAAAAAAGGCTTAAAATGAGTTAGAAATGGCAAAAATTCCTTCAGACGGGTTAGAAATGGGCAAAAATGGGTTTGAAAGCGGCAAAAATGGCTTCAAACAGGTTGGAAGTCTGTGAAAATGGGTTGGAAATAGCCAAAAATGCCTTAAAACTGGGAAGGATATGGGCCAATCGGGTTACAAATGACCAAAGATGTCTTAGAAACAGTAAAAAATGGCTTCAAGGAGGTTAGAAGTGGGTAAAAATGGGTGAGAAATGGCCAAAAATGTCTTAAGAAAGGGTGAGAAATGGGCAAAACTGGCTTAGAAATGGCCAAAAATGGCTTAAGAAAGGGTTTGAAATGGTCAAAAATGGGTTAGAAATGGGAAAAAAATTGGCTTGGAAAAGGTTAGAAGTGGGTAAAAATGGGTTGGAAATAGCCAAAAATGTCTTAAAGCTGGGAAGGATATAGGCAAATCTGGTTACAGACGACCAAAAATGGCTTAAAAATGGCTAGAAATTGGCAAAGAGGACTTAGAAATAGGCAAAGCCGACATCAAAGAAGTTAGAAGAGGGCAGAAATGGGGTCGAAATGGCCAAAAAAAGGCTTAAAATGAGTTAGAAATGGCAAAAATTCCTTCAGACGGGTTAGAAATGGGCAAAAATGGGTTTGAAAGCGGCAAAAATGGCTTCAAACAGGTTGGAAGTCTGTGAAAATGGGTTGGAAATAGCCAAAAATGCCTTAAAACTGGGAAGGATATGGGCAAATCGGGTTACAAATGACCAAAGATGTCTTAGAAACAGTAAAAAATGGCTTCAAGGAGGTTAGAAGTGGGTAAAAATGGGTGAGAAATGGCCAAAAATGTCTTAAGAAAGGGTGAGAAATGGGCAAAACTGGCTTAGAAATGGCCAAAAATGGCTTAAGAAAGGGTTTGAAATGGTCAAAAATGGGTTAGAAATGGGAAAAAAATTGGCTTGGAAAAGGTTAGAAGTGGGTAAAATGGGTTGGAAAGAGCCAAAAATGTCTTAAAACTGGGAAGGATATGGGCCAATCGGGTTACAAATGACCAAAGACTGTCTTCAGAAATAGTCAAAAATGGCTTCAAGGAGGTTAGAAGTGGGTAAAAATGGGTGAGAAATGGCCAAAAATGTCTTAAGAAAGGGTGAGAAATGGGCAAAACTGGCTTAGAAATGGCCAAAAATGGCTTAAGAAAGGGTTTGAAATGGTCAAAAATGGGTTAGAAATGGGAAAAAAATTGGCTTGGAAAAGGTTAGAAGTGGGTAAAAATGGGTTGGAAATAGCCAAAAATGTCTTAAAGCTGGGAAGGATATAGGCAAATCTGGTTACAAACGACCAAAAATGGCTTAAAAATGGCTAGAAATTGGCAAAGAGGACTTAGAAATAGGCAAAGCCGACATCAAAGAAGTTAGAAGAGGGCAGAAATGGGGTCGAAATGGCCAAAAAAAGGCTTAAAATGAGTTAGAAATGGCAAAAATTCCTTCAGACGGGTTAGAAATGGGCAAAAATGGGTTTGAAAGCTGGCAAAAATGGCTTCAAACAGGTTGGAAGTCTGTGAAAATGGGTTGGAAATAGCCAAAAATGCCTTAAAACTGGGAAGGATATGGGCCAATCGGGTTACAAATGACCAAAGATGTCTTAGAAACAGTAAAAAATGGCTTCAAGGAGGTTAGAAGTGGGTAAAAATGGGTGAGAAATGGCCAAAAATGTCTTAAGAAAGGGTGAGAAATGGGCAAAACTGGCTTAGAAATGGCCAAAAATGGCTTAAGAAAGGGTTTGAAATGGTCAAAAATGGGTTAGAAATGGGAAAAAAATTGGCTTGGAAAAGGTTAGAAGTGGGTAAAAATGGGTTGGAAATAGCCAAAAATGTCTTAAAGCTGGGAAGGATATAGGCAAATCTGGTTACAAACGACCAAAAATGGCTTAAAAATGGCTAGAAATTGGCAAAGAGGACTTAGAAATAGGCAAAGCCGACATCAAAGAAGTTAGAAGAGGGCAGAAATGGGGTCGAAATGGCCAAAAAAAGGCTTAAATGAGTTAGAAATGGCAAAAATTCCTTCAGACGGGTTAGAAATGGGCAAAAATGGGTTTGAAAGCGGCAAAAATGGCTTCAAACAGGTTGGAAGTCTGTGAAAATGGGTTGGAAATAGCCAAAAATGCCTTAAAACTGGGAAGGATATGGGCAAATCGGGTTACAAATGACCAAAGATGTCTTAGAAACAGTAAAAAATGGCTTCAAGGAGGTTAGAAGTGGGTAAAAATGGGTGAGAAATGGCCAAAAATGTCTTAAGAAAGGGTGAGAAATGGGCAAAACTGGCTTAGAAATGGCCAAAAATGGCTTAAGAAAGGGTTTGAAATGGTCAAAAATGGGTTAGAAATGGGAAAAAAATTGGCTTGGAAAAGGTTAGAAGTGGGTAAAAATGGGTTGGAAATAGCCAAAAATGTCTTAAAGCTGGGAAGGATATAGGCAAATCTGGTTACAGACGACCAAAAATGGCTTAAAAATGGCTAGAAATTGGCAAAGAGGACTTAGAAATAGGCAAAGCCGACATCAAAGAAGTTAGAAGAGGGCAGAAATGGGGTCGAAATGGCCAAAAAAAGGCTTAAAATGAGTTAGAAATGGCAAAAATTCCTTCAGACGGGTTAGAAATGGGCAAAAATGGGTTTGAAAGCGGCAAAAATGGCTTCAAACAGGTTGGAAGTCTGTGAAAATGGGTTGGAAATAGCCAAAAATGCCTTAAAACTGGGAAGGATATGGGCAAATCGGGTTACAAATGACCAAAGATGTCTTAGAAACAGTAAAAAATGGCTTCAAGGAGGTTAGAAGTGGGTAAAAATGGGTGAGAAATGGCCAAAAATGTCTTAAGAAAGGGTGAGAAATGGGCAAAACTGGGTTAGAAATGGGAAAAAAATTGGCTTGGAAAAGGTTAGAAGTGGGTAAAAATGGGTTGGAAAGAGCCAAAAATGTCTTAAAACTGGGAAGGATATGGGCCAATTGGGTTTGAAATGACCAAAAACGTCTTCAAAATAGTCAAAAATGGCTTCAAGGAGGTTAGAAGTGGGTAAAAATGGGTGAGAAATGGCCAAAAATGTCTTAAGAAAGGGTGAGAAATGGGCAAAACTGGCTTAGAAATGGCCAAAAATGGCTTAAGAAAGGGTTTGAAATGGTCAAAAATGGGTTAGAAATGGGAAAAAAATTGGCTTGGAAAAGGTTAGAAGTGGGTAAAAATGGGTTGGAAATAGCCAAAAATGTCTTAAAGCTGGGAAGGATATAGGCAAATCTGGTTACAAACGACCAAAAATGGCTTAAAAATGGCTAGAAATTGGCAAAGAGGACTTAGAAATAGGCAAAGCCGACATCAAAGAAGTTAGAAGAGGGCAGAAATGGGGTCGAAATGGCCAAAAAAAGGCTTAAAATGAGTTAGAAATGGCAAAAATTCCTTCAGACGGGTTAGAAATGGGCAAAAATGGGTTTGAAAGCGGCAAAAATGGCTTCAAACAGGTTGGAAGTCTGTGAAAATGGGTTGGAAATAGCCAAAAATGCCTTAAAACTGGGAAGGATATGGGCCAATCGGGTTACAAATGACCAAAGATGTCTTAGAAACAGTAAAAAATGGCTTCAAGGAGGTTAGAAGTGGGTAAAAATGGGTGAGAAATGGCCAAAAATGTCTTAAGAAAGGGTGAGAAATGGGCAAAACTGGCTTAGAAATGGCCAAAAATGGCTTAAGAAAGGGTTTGAAATGGTCAAAAATGGGTTAGAAATGGGAAAAAAATTGGCTTGGAAAAGGTTAGAAGTGGGTAAAAATGGGTTGGAAATAGCCAAAAATGTCTTAAAGCTGGGAAGGATATAGGCAAATCTGGTTACAGACGACCAAAAATGGCTTAAAAATGGCTAGAAATTGGCAAAGAGGACTTAGAAATAGGCAAAGCCGACATCAAAGAAGTTAGAAGAGGGCAGAAATGGGGTCGAAATGGCCAAAAAAAGGCTTAAAATGAGTTAGAAATGGCAAAAATTCCTTCAGACGGGTTAGAAATGGGCAAAAATGGGTTTGAAAGCGGCAAAAATGGCTTCAAACAGGTTGGAAGTCTGTGAAAATGGGTTGGAAATAGCCAAAAATGCCTTAAAACTGGGAAGGATATGGGCAAATCGGGTTACAAATGACCAAAGATGTCTTAGAAACAGTAAAAAATGGCTTCAAGGAGGTTAGAAGTGGGTAAAAATGGGTGAGAAATGGCCAAAAATGTCTTAAGAAAGGGTGAGAAATGGGCAAAACTGGCTTAGAAATGGCCAAAAATGGCTTAAGAAAGGGTTTGAAATGGTCAAAAATGGGTTAGAAATGGGAAAAAAATTGGCTTGGAAAAGGTTAGAAGTGGGTAAAAATGGGTTGGAAAGAGCCAAAAATGTCTTAAAACTGGGAAGGATATGGGCCAATCGGGTTTGAAATGACCAAAAACGTCTTCAAAATAGTCAAAAATGGCTTCAAGGAGGTTAGAAGTGGGTAAAAATGGGTGAGAAATGGCCAAAAATGTCTTAAGAAAGGGTGAGAAATGGGCAAAACTGGCTTAGAAATGGCCAAAAATGGCTTAAGAAAGGGTTTGAAATGGTCAAAAATGGGTTAGAAATGGGAAAAAAATTGGCTTGGAAAAGGTTAGAAGTGGGTAAAAATGGGTTGGAAATAGCCAAAAATGTCTTAAAGCTGGGAAGGATATAGGCAAATCTGGTTACAGACGACCAAAAATGGCTTAAAAATGGCTAGAAATTGGCAAAGAGGACTTAGAAATAGGCAAAGCCGACATCAAAGAAGTTAGAAGAGGGCAGAAATGGGGTCGAAATGGCCAAAAAAAGGCTTAAAATGAGTTAGAAATGGCAAAAATTCCTTCAGACGGGTTAGAAATGGGCAAAAATGGGTTTGAAAGCGGCAAAAATGGCTTCAAACAGGTTGGAAGTCTGTGAAAATGGGTTGGAAAGTAGCCAAAAATGCCTTAAAACTGGGAAGGATATGGGCAAATCGGGTTACAAATGACCAAAGATGTCTTAGAAACAGTAAAAAATGGCTTCAAGGAGGTTAGAAGTGGGTAAAAATGGGTGAGAAATGGCCAAAAATGTCTTAAGAAAGGGTGAGAAATGGGCAAAACTGGCTTAGAAATGGCCAAAAATGGCTTAAGAAAGGGTTTGAAATGGTCAAAAATGGGTTAGAAATGGGAAAAAAATTGGCTTGGAAAAGGTTAGAAGTGGGTAAAATGGGTTGGAAAGAGCCAAAAATGTCTTAAAACTGGGAAGGATATGGGCCAATCGGGTTACAAATGACCAAAGACGTCTTCAGAAACTAGTCAAAAATGGCTTCAAGGAGGTTAGAAGTGGGTAAAAATGGGTGAGAAATGGCCAAAAATGTCTTAAGAAAGGGTGAGAAATGGGCAAAACTGGCTTAGAAATGGCCAAAAATGGCTTAAGAAAGGGTTTGAAATGGTCAAAAATGGGTTAGAAATGGGAAAAAAATTGGCTTGGAAAAGGTTAGAAGTGGGTAAAAATGGGTTGGAAATAGCCAAAAATGTCTTAAAGCTGGGAAGGATATAGGCAAATGTGGTTACAAACGACCAAAAATGGCTTAAAAATGGCTAGAAATTGGCAAGAGGACTTAGAAATAGGCAAAGCCGACATCAAAGAAGTTAGAAGAGGGCAGAAATGGGGTCGAAATGGCCAAAAAAAGGCTTAAAATGAGTTAGAAATGGCAAAAATTCCTTCAGACGGGTTAGAAATGGGCAAAAATGGGTTTGAAAGCGGCAAAAATGGCTTCAAACAGGTTGGAAGTCTGTGAAAATGGGTTGGAAATAGCCAAAAATGCCTTAAAACTGGGAAGGATATGGGCAAATCGGGTTACAAATGACCAAAGATGTCTTAGAAACAGTAAAAAATGGCTTCAAGGAGGTTAGAAGTGGGTAAAAATGGGTGAGAAATGGCCAAAAATGTCTTAAGAAAGGGTGAGAAATGGGCAAAACTGGCTTAGAAATGGCCAAAAATGGCTTAAGAAAGGGTTTGAAATGGTCAAAAATGGGTTAGAAATGGGAAAAAAATTGGCTTGGAAAAGGTTAGAAGTGGGTAAAAATGGGTTGGAAATAGCCAAAAATGTCTTAAAGCTGGGAAGGATATAGGCAAATCTGGTTACAGACGACCAAAAATGGCTTAAAAATGGCTAGAAATTGGCAAAGAGGACTTAGAAATAGGCAAAGCCGACATCAAAGAAGTTAGAAGAGGGCAGAAATGGGGTCGAAATGGCCAAAAAAAGGCTTAAAATGAGTTAGAAATGGCAAAAATTCCTTCAGACGGGTTAGAAATGGGCAAAAATGGGTTTGAAAGCGGCAAAAATGGCTTCAAACAGGTTGGAAGTCTGTGAAAATGGGTTGGAAATAGCCAAAAATGCCTTAAAACTGGGAAGGATATGGGCCAATCGGGTTACAAATGACCAAAGATGTCTTAGAAACAGTAAAAAATGGCTTCAAGGAGGTTAGAAGTGGGTAAAAATGGGTGAGAAATGGCCAAAAATGTCTTAAGAAAGGGTGAGAAATGGGCAAAACTGGCTTAGAAATGGCCAAAAATGGCTTAAGAAAGGGTTTGAAATGGTCAAAAATGGGTTAGAAATGGGAAAAAAATTGGCTTGGAAAAGGTTAGAAGTGGTAAAAATGGGTTGGAAAGAGCCAAAAATGTCTTAAAACTGGGAAGGATATGGGCCAATCGGGTTTGAAATGACCAAAAACGTCTTCAAAATAGTCAAAAATGGCTTCAAGGAGGTTAGAAGTGGGTAAAAATGGGTGAGAAATGGCCAAAAATGTCTTAAGAAAGGGTGAGAAATGGGCAAAACTGGCTTAGAAATGGCCAAAAATGGCTTAAGAAAGGGTTTGAAATGGTCAAAAATGGGTTAGAAATGGGAAAAAAATTGGCTTGGAAAAGGTTAGAAGTGGGTAAAAATGGGTTGGAAATAGCCAAAAATGTCTTAAAGCTGGGAAGGATATAGGCAAATCTGGTTACAGACGACCAAAAATGGCTTAAAAATGGCTAGAAATTGGCAAAGAGGACTTAGAAATAGGCAAAGCCGACATCAAAGAAGTTAGAAGAGGGCAGAAATGGGGTCGAAATGGCCAAAAAAAGGCTTAAAATGAGTTAGAAATGGCAAAAATTCCTTCAGACGGGTTAGAAATGGGCAAAAATGGGTTTGAAAGCGGCAAAAATGGCTTCAAACAGGTTGGAAGTCTGTGAAAATGGGTTGGAAATAGCCAAAAATGCCTTAAAACTGGGAAGGATATGGGCAAATCGGGTTACAAATGACCAAAGATGTCTTAGAAACAGTAAAAAATGGCTTCAAGGAGGTTAGAAGTGGGTAAAAATGGGTGAGAAATGGCCAAAAATGTCTTAAGAAAGGGTGAGAAATGGGCAAAACTGGCTTAGAAATGGCCAAAAATGGCTTAAGAAAGGGTTTGAAATGGTCAAAAATGGGTTAGAAATGGGAAAAAAATTGGCTTGGAAAAGGTTAGAAGTGGGTAAAATGGGTTGGAAAGAGCCAAAAATGTCTTAAAACTGGGAAGGATATGGGCAAATCGGGTTACAAATGACCAAAGATGTCTTAGAAACAGTAAAAAATGGCTTCAAGGAGGTTAGAAGTGGGTAAAAATGGGTGAGAAATGGCCAAAAATGTCTTAAGAAAGGGTGAGAAATGGGCAAAACTGGCTTAGAAATGGCCAAAAATGGCTTAAGAAAGGGTTTGAAATGGTCAAAAATGGGTTAGAAATGGGAAAAAAATTGGCTTGGAAAAGGTTAGAAGTGGGTAAAAATGGGTTGGAAATAGCCAAAAATGTCTTAAAGCTGGGAAGGATATAGGCAAATCTGGTTACAAACGACCAAAAATG
>JAESHU010000112.1:142143-174341 GCA_017639245.1 Myiopsitta monachus | reverse complement strand
CATTTCTCCCACTACTAACCTTTTCCAAGCCAATTTTTTTCCCATTTCTAACCCATTTTTGACCATTTCTCACCCTTTCTTAAGCCATTTTTGGCCATTCATTTCTCACCCATTTTTACCCACTTCTAACCTCCTTGAAGCCATTTTTGACTATTTCGAAGACGGTTTTGGTCATTTGTAACCCGATTTGCCCATATCCTTCCCAGTTTTAAGGCATTTTGGGCTATTTCCAACCCATTTTCACCGACTTCCAACCTGTTTGAAGCCATTTTTGCCACTTTCGAACCCATTTTTGCCCATTTCTAACCCGTCTGAAGGAATTTTTGCCATTTCTAACTCATTTTAAGCCTTTTTTGGCCATTTCTCTCCCATTTCTGCCCACTTCTAACTTCTTTGATGTCGGCTTTGGCTATTTCTAAGTCATTTTTGCCGATATCTAGCCGGTTTTTGAGCCATTTTTGGCCATTTCTAACCTGGTTTTGCCCATTTCAATCCATTTTTTGAAGCCAGATCTGGCTATTCCGAAACAGTTTTTGCCATTCCTATCCCATTTTTGCCCATTTCTTTCCTCTTTCCAGCCTTTTTTTGCTCTTTCCAACCCATTTTTACCCACTTCGAACCTGTCTGTAGCAATTTTTGACCATATCTTAGACGTGTTTGGCCATTTCGATCTCATTTTTGCTCATTTCTCTCCCAGTTTCAAGCCATTTTTGGGTATTTCCATCCCATTTTACTCACTTTTACCTGTTGGAAGCCATTTTTGACCATTCCTAAGTCATTTTTGGTCATTTCTAACCCGGTTGGCCCATATCCTTCCCAGCTTTAAGCCATTTTTGGCCATTTCCAACCCATTTCTCCCACTACTAACCTTTTCCAAGCCAATTTTTTTCCCATTTCTAACCCATTTTTGACCATTTCTCACCCTTTCTTAAGCCATTTTTGGCCATTCATTTCTCACCCATTTTTACCCACTTCTAACCTCCTTGAAGCCATTTTTGACTATTTCGAAGACGGTTTTGGTCATTTGTAACCCGATTTGCCCATATCCTTCCCAGTTTTAAGGCATTTTGGGCTATTTCCAACCCATTTTCACCGACTTCCAACCTGTTTGAAGCCATTTTTGCCACTTTCGAACCCATTTTTGCCCATTTCTAACCCGTCTGAAGGAATTTTTGCCATTTCTAACTCATTTTAAGCCTTTTTTGGCCATTTCTCTCCCATTTCTGCCCACTTCTAACTTCTTTGATGTCGGCTTTGGCTATTTCTAAGTCATTTTTGCCGATATCTAGCCGGTTTTGAGCCATTTTTGGCCATTTCTAACCTGGTTTTGCCCATTTCAATCCATTTTTTGAAGCCAGATCTGGCTATTCCGAAACAGTTTTTGCCATTCCTATCCCATTTTTGCCCATTTCTTTCCTCTTTCCAGCCTTTTTTTGCTCTTTCCAACCCATTTTTACCCACTTCGAACCTGTCCTGTAGCAATTTTTGACCATATCTTAGACGTGTTTGGCCATTTCGATCTCATTTTTGCTCATTTCTCTCCCAGTTTCAAGCCATTTTTGGGTATTTCCATCCCATTTTACTCACTTTTACCTGTTGGAAGCCATTTTTGACCATTCCTAAGTCATTTTTGGTCATTTCTAACCCGGTTGGCCCATATCCTTCCCAGCTTTAAGCCATTTTTGGCCATTTCCAACCCATTTCTCCCACTACTAACCTTTTCCAAGCCAATTTTTTTCCCATTTCTAACCCATTTTTGACCATTTCTCACCCTTTCTTAAGCCATTTTTGGCCATTCATTTCTCACCCATTTTTACCCACTTCTAACCTCCTTGAAGCCATTTTTGACTATTTCGAAGACGGTTTTTGGTCATTTGTAACCCGATTTGCCCATATCCTTCCCAGTTTTAAGGCATTTTGGGCTATTTCCAACCCATTTTCACCGACTTCCAACCTGTTTGAAGCCATTTTTGCCACTTTCGAACCCATTTTTGCCCATTTCTAACCCGTCTGAAGGAATTTTTGCCATTTCTAACTCATTTTAAGCCTTTTTTGGCCATTTCTCTCCCATTTCTGCCCACTTCTAACTTCTTTGATGTCGGCTTTGGCTATTTCTAAGTCATTTTTGCCGATATCTAGCCGTTTTTGAGCCATTTTTGGCCATTTCTAACCTGGTTTTGCCCATTTCAATCCATTTTTTGAAGCCAGATCTGGCTATTCCGAAACAGTTTTTGCCATTCCTATCCCATTTTTGCCCATTTCTTTCCTCTTTCCAGCCTTTTTTTGCTCTTTCCAACCCATTTTTACCCACTTCGAACCTGTCCGTAGCAATTTTTGACCATATCTTAGACGTGTTTGGCCATTTCGATCTCATTTTTGCTCATTTCTCTCCCAGTTTCAAGCCATTTTTGGGTATTTCCATCCCATTTTACTCACTTTTACCTGTTGGAAGCCATTTTTGACCATTCCTAAGTCATTTTTGGTCATTTCTAACCCGGTTGGCCCATATCCTTCCCAGCTTTAAGCCATTTTTGGCCATTTCCAACCCATTTCTCCCACTACTAACCTTTTCCAAGCCAATTTTTTTCCCATTTCTAACCCATTTTTGACCATTTCTCACCCTTTCTTAAGCCATTTTTGGCCATTCATTTCTCACCCATTTTTACCCACTTCTAACCTCCTTGAAGCCATTTTTGACTATTTCGAAGACGGTTTTGGTCATTTGTAACCCGATTTGCCCATATCCTTCCCAGTTTTAAGGCATTTTGGGCTATTTCCAACCCATTTTCACCGACTTCCAACCTGTTTGAAGCCATTTTTGCCACTTTCGAACCCATTTTTGCCCATTTCTAACCCGTCTGAAGGAATTTTTGCCATTTCTAACTCATTTTAAGCCTTTTTTGGCCATTTCTCTCCCATTTCTGCCCACTTCTAACTTCTTTGATGTCGGCTTTGGCTATTTCTAAGTCATTTTTGCCGATATCTAGCCGTTTTTGAGCCATTTTTGGCCATTTCTAACCTGGTTTTGCCCATTTCAATCCATTTTTTGAAGCCAGATCTGGCTATTCCGAAACAGTTTTTGCCATTCCTATCCCATTTTTGCCCATTTCTTTCCTCTTTCCAGCCTTTTTTTGCTCTTTCCAACCCATTTTTACCCACTTCGAACCTGTCTGTAGCAATTTTTGACCATATCTTAGACGTGTTTGGCCATTTCGATCTCATTTTTGCTCATTTCTCTCCCAGTTTCAAGCCATTTTTGGGTATTTCCATCCCATTTTACTCACTTTTACCTGTTGGAAGCCATTTTTGACCATTCCTAAGTCATTTTTGGTCATTTCTAACCCGGTTGGCCCATATCCTTCCCAGCTTTAAGCCATTTTTGGCCATTTCCAACCCATTTCTCCCACTACTAACCTTTTCCAAGCCAATTTTTTTCCCATTTCTAACCCATTTTTGACCATTTCTCACCCTTTCTTAAGCCATTTTTGGCCATTCATTTCTCACCCATTTTTACCCACTTCTAACCTCCTTGAAGCCATTTTTGACTATTTCGAAGACGTTTTTGGTCATTTGTAACCCGATTTGCCCATATCCTTCCCAGTTTTAAGGCATTTTGGGCTATTTCCAACCCATTTTCACCGACTTCCAACCTGTTTGAAGCCATTTTTGCCACTTTCGAACCCATTTTTGCCCATTTCTAACCCGTCTGAAGGAATTTTTGCCATTTCTAACTCATTTTAAGCCTTTTTTGGCCATTTCTCTCCCATTTCTGCCCACTTCTAACTTCTTTGATGTCGGCTTTGGCTATTTCTAAGTCATTTTTGCCGATATCTAGCCGTTTTTGAGCCATTTTTGGCCATTTCTAACCTGGTTTTGCCCATTTCAATCCATTTTTTGAAGCCAGATCTGGCTATTCCGAAACAGTTTTTGCCATTCCTATCCCATTTTTGCCCATTTCTTTCCTCTTTCCAGCCTTTTTTTGCTCTTTCCAACCCATTTTTACCCACTTCGAACCTGTCCGTAGCAATTTTTGACCATATCTTAGACGTGTTTGGCCATTTCGATCTCATTTTTGCTCATTTCTCTCCCAGTTTCAAGCCATTTTTGGGTATTTCCATCCCATTTTACTCACTTTTACCTGTTGGAAGCCATTTTTGACCATTCCTAAGTCATTTTTGGTCATTTCTAACCCGGTTGGCCCATATCCTTCCCAGCTTTAAGCCATTTTTGGCCATTTCCAACCCATTTCTCCCACTACTAACCTTTTCCAAGCCAATTTTTTTCCCATTTCTAACCCATTTTTGACCATTTCTCACCCTTTCTTAAGCCATTTTTGGCCATTCATTTCTCACCCATTTTTACCCACTTCTAACCTCCTTGAAGCCATTTTTGACTATTTCGAAGACGGTTTTGGTCATTTGTAACCCGATTTGCCCATATCCTTCCCAGTTTTAAGGCATTTTGGGCTATTTCCAACCCATTTTCACCGACTTCCAACCTGTTTGAAGCCATTTTTGCCACTTTCGAACCCATTTTTGCCCATTTCTAACCCGTCTGAAGGAATTTTTGCCATTTCTAACTCATTTTAAGCCTTTTTTGGCCATTTCTCTCCCATTTCTGCCCACTTCTAACTTCTTTGATGTCGGCTTTGGCTATTTCTAAGTCATTTTTGCCGATATCTAGCCGGTTTTGAGCCATTTTTGGCCATTTCTAACCTGGTTTTGCCCATTTCAATCCATTTTTTGAAGCCAGATCTGGCTATTCCGAAACAGTTTTTGCCATTCCTATCCCATTTTTGCCCATTTCTTTCCTCTTTCCAGCCTTTTTTTGCTCTTTCCAACCCATTTTTACCCACTTCGAACCTGTCCTGTAGCAATTTTTGACCATATCTTAGACGTGTTTGGCCATTTCGATCTCATTTTTGCTCATTTCTCTCCCAGTTTCAAGCCATTTTTGGGTATTTCCATCCCATTTTACTCACTTTTACCTGTTGGAAGCCATTTTTGACCATTCCTAAGTCATTTTTGGTCATTTCTAACCCGGTTGGCCCATATCCTTCCCAGCTTTAAGCCATTTTTGGCCATTTCCAACCCATTTCTCCCACTACTAACCTTTTCCAAGCCAATTTTTTTCCCATTTCTAACCCATTTTTGACCATTTCTCACCCTTTCTTAAGCCATTTTTGGCCATTCATTTCTCACCCATTTTTACCCACTTCTAACCTCCTTGAAGCCATTTTTGACTATTTCGAAGACGGTTTTGGTCATTTGTAACCCGATTTGCCCATATCCTTCCCAGTTTTAAGGCATTTTGGGCTATTTCCAACCCATTTTCACCGACTTCCAACCTGTTTGAAGCCATTTTTGCCACTTTCGAACCCATTTTTGCCCATTTCTAACCCGTCTGAAGGAATTTTTGCCATTTCTAACTCATTTTAAGCCTTTTTTGGCCATTTCTCTCCCATTTCTGCCCACTTCTAACTTCTTTGATGTCGGCTTTGGCTATTTCTAAGTCATTTTTGCCGATATCTAGCCGGTTTTTGAGCCATTTTTGGCCATTTCTAACCTGGTTTTGCCCATTTCAATCCATTTTTTGAAGCCAGATCTGGCTATTCCGAAACAGTTTTTGCCATTCCTATCCCATTTTTGCCCATTTCTTTCCTCTTTCCAGCCTTTTTTTGCTCTTTCCAACCCATTTTTACCCACTTCGAACCTGTCCTGTAGCAATTTTTGACCATATCTTAGACGTGTTTGGCCATTTCGATCTCATTTTTGCTCATTTCTCTCCCAGTTTCAAGCCATTTTTGGGTATTTCCATCCCATTTTACTCACTTTTACCTGTTGGAAGCCATTTTTGACCATTCCTAAGTCATTTTTGGTCATTTCTAACCCGGTTGGCCCATATCCTTCCCAGCTTTAAGCCATTTTTGGCCATTTCCAACCCATTTCTCCCACTACTAACCTTTTCCAAGCCAATTTTTTTCCCATTTCTAACCCATTTTTGACCATTTCTCACCCTTTCTTAAGCCATTTTTGGCCATTCATTTCTCACCCATTTTTACCCACTTCTAACCTCCTTGAAGCCATTTTTGACTATTTCGAAGACGTTTTTGGTCATTTGTAACCCGATTTGCCCATATCCTTCCCAGTTTTAAGGCATTTTGGGCTATTTCCAACCCATTTTCACCGACTTCCAACCTGTTTGAAGCCATTTTTGCCACTTTCGAACCCATTTTTGCCCATTTCTAACCCGTCTGAAGGAATTTTTGCCATTTCTAACTCATTTTAAGCCTTTTTTGGCCATTTCTCTCCCATTTCTGCCCACTTCTAACTTCTTTGATGTCGGCTTTGGCTATTTCTAAGTCATTTTTGCCGATATCTAGCCGTTTTTGAGCCATTTTTGGCCATTTCTAACCTGGTTTTGCCCATTTCAATCCATTTTTTGAAGCCAGATCTGGCTATTCCGAAACAGTTTTTGCCATTCCTATCCCATTTTTGCCCATTTCTTTCCTCTTTCCAGCCTTTTTTTGCTCTTTCCAACCCATTTTTACCCACTTCGAACCTGTCCGTAGCAATTTTTGACCATATCTTAGACGTGTTTGGCCATTTCGATCTCATTTTTGCTCATTTCTCTCCCAGTTTCAAGCCATTTTTGGGTATTTCCATCCCATTTTACTCACTTTTACCTGTTGGAAGCCATTTTTGACCATTCCTAAGTCATTTTTGGTCATTTCTAACCCGGTTGGCCCATATCCTTCCCAGCTTTAAGCCATTTTTGGCCATTTCCAACCCATTTCTCCCACTACTAACCTTTTCCAAGCCAATTTTTTTCCCATTTCTAACCCATTTTTGACCATTTCTCACCCTTTCTTAAGCCATTTTTGGCCATTCATTTCTCACCCATTTTTACCCACTTCTAACCTCCTTGAAGCCATTTTTGACTATTTCGAAGACGGTTTTGGTCATTTGTAACCCGATTTGCCCATATCCTTCCCAGTTTTAAGGCATTTTGGGCTATTTCCAACCCATTTTCACCGACTTCCAACCTGTTTGAAGCCATTTTTGCCACTTTCGAACCCATTTTTGCCCATTTCTAACCCGTCTGAAGGAATTTTTGCCATTTCTAACTCATTTTAAGCCTTTTTTGGCCATTTCTCTCCCATTTCTGCCCACTTCTAACTTCTTTGATGTCGGCTTTGGCTATTTCTAAGTCATTTTTGCCGATATCTAGCCGGTTTTGAGCCATTTTTGGCCATTTCTAACCTGGTTTTGCCCATTTCAATCCATTTTTTGAAGCCAGATCTGGCTATTCCGAAACAGTTTTTGCCATTCCTATCCCATTTTTGCCCATTTCTTTCCTCTTTCCAGCCTTTTTTTGCTCTTTCCAACCCATTTTTACCCACTTCGAACCTGTCCTGTAGCAATTTTTGACCATATCTTAGACGTGTTTGGCCATTTCGATCTCATTTTTGCTCATTTCTCTCCCAGTTTCAAGCCATTTTTGGGTATTTCCATCCCATTTTACTCACTTTTACCTGTTGGAAGCCATTTTTGACCATTCCTAAGTCATTTTTGGTCATTTCTAACCCGGTTGGCCCATATCCTTCCCAGCTTTAAGCCATTTTTGGCCAGTTCCAACCCATTTCTCCCACTACTAACCTTTTCCAAGCCAATTTTTTTCCCATTTCTAACCCATTTTTGACCATTTCTCACCCTTTCTTAAGCCATTTTTGGCCATTCATTTCTCACCCATTTTTACCCACTTCTAACCTCCTTGAAGCCATTTTTGACTATTTCGAAGACGTTTTTGGTCATTTGTAACCCGATTTGCCCATATCCTTCCCAGTTTTAAGGCATTTTGGGCTATTTCCAACCCATTTTCACCGACTTCCAACCTGTTTGAAGCCATTTTTGCCACTTTCGAACCCATTTTTGCCCATTTCTAACCCGTCTGAAGGAATTTTTGCCATTTCTAACTCATTTTAAGCCTTTTTTGGCCATTTCTCTCCCATTTCTGCCCACTTCTAACTTCTTTGATGTCGGCTTTGGCTATTTCTAAGTCATTTTTGCCGATATCTAGCCGTTTTTGAGCCATTTTTGGCCATTTCTAACCTGGTTTTGCCCATTTCAATCCATTTTTTGAAGCCAGATCTGGCTATTCCGAAACAGTTTTTGCCATTCCTATCCCATTTTTGCCCATTTCTTTCCTCTTTCCAGCCTTTTTTTGCTCTTTCCAACCCATTTTTACCCACTTCGAACCTGTCCTGTAGCAATTTTTGACCATATCTTAGACGTGTTTGGCCATTTCGATCTCATTTTTGCTCATTTCTCTCCCAGTTTCAAGCCATTTTTGGGTATTTCCATCCCATTTTACTCACTTTTACCTGTTGGAAGCCATTTTTGACCATTCCTAAGTCATTTTTGGTCATTTCTAACCCGGTTGGCCCATATCCTTCCCAGCTTTAAGCCATTTTTGGCCATTTCCAACCCATTTCTCCCACTACTAACCTTTTCCAAGCCAATTTTTTTCCCATTTCTAACCCATTTTTGACCATTTCTCACCCTTTCTTAAGCCATTTTTGGCCATTCATTTCTCACCCATTTTTACCCACTTCTAACCTCCTTGAAGCCATTTTTGACTATTTCGAAGACGGTTTTGGTCATTTGTAACCCGATTTGCCCATATCCTTCCCAGTTTTAAGGCATTTTGGGCTATTTCCAACCCATTTTCACCGACTTCCAACCTGTTTGAAGCCATTTTTGCCACTTTCGAACCCATTTTTGCCCATTTCTAACCCGTCTGAAGGAATTTTTGCCATTTCTAACTCATTTTAAGCCTTTTTTGGCCATTTCTCTCCCATTTCTGCCCACTTCTAACTTCTTTGATGTCGGCTTTGGCTATTTCTAAGTCATTTTTGCCGATATCTAGCCGTTTTTGAGCCATTTTTGGCCATTTCTAACCTGGTTTTGCCCATTTCAATCCATTTTTTGAAGCCAGATCTGGCTATTCCGAAACAGTTTTTGCCATTCCTATCCCATTTTTGCCCATTTCTTTCCTCTTTCCAGCCTTTTTTTGCTCTTTCCAACCCATTTTTACCCACTTCGAACCTGTCCTGTAGCAATTTTTGACCATATCTTAGACGTGTTTGGCCATTTCGATCTCATTTTTGCTCATTTCTCTCCCAGTTTCAAGCCATTTTTGGGTATTTCCATCCCATTTTACTCACTTTTACCTGTTGGAAGCCATTTTTGACCATTCCTAAGTCATTTTTGGTCATTTCTAACCCGGTTGGCCCATATCCTTCCCAGCTTTAAGCCATTTTTGGCCATTTCCAACCCATTTCTCCCACTACTAACCTTTTCCAAGCCAATTTTTTTCCCATTTCTAACCCATTTTTGACCATTTCTCACCCTTTCTTAAGCCATTTTTGGCCATTCATTTCTCACCCATTTTTACCCACTTCTAACCTCCTTGAAGCCATTTTTGACTATTTCGAAGACGGTTTTGGTCATTTGTAACCCGATTTGCCCATATCCTTCCCAGTTTTAAGGCATTTTGGGCTATTTCCAACCCATTTTCACCGACTTCCAACCTGTTTGAAGCCATTTTTGCCACTTTCGAACCCATTTTTGCCCATTTCTAACCCGTCTGAAGGAATTTTTGCCATTTCTAACTCATTTTAAGCCTTTTTTGGCCATTTCTCTCCCATTTCTGCCCACTTCTAACTTCTTTGATGTCGGCTTTGGCTATTTCTAAGTCATTTTTGCCGATATCTAGCCGTTTTTGAGCCATTTTTGGCCATTTCTAACCTGGTTTTGCCCATTTCAATCCATTTTTTGAAGCCAGATCTGGCTATTCCGAAACAGTTTTTGCCATTCCTATCCCATTTTTGCCCATTTCTTTCCTCTTTCCAGCCTTTTTTTGCTCTTTCCAACCCATTTTTACCCACTTCGAACCTGTCCTGTAGCAATTTTTGACCATATCTTAGACGTGTTTGGCCATTTCGATCTCATTTTTGCTCATTTCTCTCCCAGTTTCAAGCCATTTTTGGGTATTTCCATCCCATTTTACTCACTTTTACCTGTTGGAAGCCATTTTTGACCATTCCTAAGTCATTTTTGGTCATTTCTAACCCGGTTGGCCCATATCCTTCCCAGCTTTAAGCCATTTTTGGCCATTTCCAACCCATTTCTCCCACTACTAACCTTTTCCAAGCCAATTTTTTTCCCATTTCTAACCCATTTTTGACCATTTCTCACCCTTTCTTAAGCCATTTTTGGCCATTCATTTCTCACCCATTTTTACCCACTTCTAACCTCCTTGAAGCCATTTTTGACTATTTCGAAGACGTTTTTGGTCATTTGTAACCCGATTTGCCCATATCCTTCCCAGTTTTAAGGCATTTTGGGCTATTTCCAACCCATTTTCACCGACTTCCAACCTGTTTGAAGCCATTTTTGCCACTTTCGAACCCATTTTTGCCCATTTCTAACCCGTCTGAAGGAATTTTTGCCATTTCTAACTCATTTTAAGCCTTTTTTGGCCATTTCTCTCCCATTTCTGCCCACTTCTAACTTCTTTGATGTCGGCTTTGGCTATTTCTAAGTCATTTTTGCCGATATCTAGCCGTTTTTGAGCCATTTTTGGCCATTTCTAACCTGGTTTTGCCCATTTCAATCCATTTTTTGAAGCCAGATCTGGCTATTCCGAAACAGTTTTTGCCATTCCTATCCCATTTTTGCCCATTTCTTTCCTCTTTCCAGCCTTTTTTTGCTCTTTCCAACCCATTTTTACCCACTTCGAACCTGTCCGTAGCAATTTTTGACCATATCTTAGACGTGTTTGGCCATTTCGATCTCATTTTTGCTCATTTCTCTCCCAGTTTCAAGCCATTTTTGGGTATTTCCATCCCATTTTACTCACTTTTACCTGTTGGAAGCCATTTTTGACCATTCCTAAGTCATTTTTGGTCATTTCTAACCCGGTTGGCCCATATCCTTCCCAGCTTTAAGCCATTTTTGGCCATTTCCAACCCATTTCTCCCACTACTAACCTTTTCCAAGCCAATTTTTTTCCCATTTCTAACCCATTTTTGACCATTTCTCACCCTTTCTTAAGCCATTTTTGGCCATTCATTTCTCACCCATTTTTACCCACTTCTAACCTCCTTGAAGCCATTTTTGACTATTTCGAAGACGGTTTTGGTCATTTGTAACCCGATTTGCCCATATCCTTCCCAGTTTTAAGGCATTTTGGGCTATTTCCAACCCATTTTCACCGACTTCCAACCTGTTTGAAGCCATTTTTGCCACTTTCGAACCCATTTTTGCCCATTTCTAACCCGTCTGAAGGAATTTTTGCCATTTCTAACTCATTTTAAGCCTTTTTTGGCCATTTCTCTCCCATTTCTGCCCACTTCTAACTTCTTTGATGTCGGCTTTGGCTATTTCTAAGTCATTTTTGCCGATATCTAGCCGTTTTTGAGCCATTTTTGGCCATTTCTAACCTGGTTTTGCCCATTTCAATCCATTTTTTGAAGCCAGATCTGGCTATTCCGAAACAGTTTTTGCCATTCCTATCCCATTTTTGCCCATTTCTTTCCTCTTTCCAGCCTTTTTTTGCTCTTTCCAACCCATTTTTACCCACTTCGAACCTGTCCTGTAGCAATTTTTGACCATATCTTAGACGTGTTTGGCCATTTCGATCTCATTTTTGCTCATTTCTCTCCCAGTTTCAAGCCATTTTTGGGTATTTCCATCCCATTTTACTCACTTTTACCTGTTGGAAGCCATTTTTGACCATTCCTAAGTCATTTTTGGTCATTTCTAACCCGGTTGGCCCATATCCTTCCCAGCTTTAAGCCATTTTTGGCCAGTTCCAACCCATTTCTCCCACTACTAACCTTTTCCAAGCCAATTTTTTTCCCATTTCTAACCCATTTTTGACCATTTCTCACCCTTTCTTAAGCCATTTTTGGCCATTCATTTCTCACCCATTTTTACCCACTTCTAACCTCCTTGAAGCCATTTTTGACTATTTCGAAGACGTTTTTGGTCATTTGTAACCCGATTTGCCCATATCCTTCCCAGTTTTAAGGCATTTTGGGCTATTTCCAACCCATTTTCACCGACTTCCAACCTGTTTGAAGCCATTTTTGCCACTTTCGAACCCATTTTTGCCCATTTCTAACCCGTCTGAAGGAATTTTTGCCATTTCTAACTCATTTTAAGCCTTTTTTGGCCATTTCTCTCCCATTTCTGCCCACTTCTAACTTCTTTGATGTCGGCTTTGGCTATTTCTAAGTCATTTTTGCCGATATCTAGCCGTTTTTGAGCCATTTTTGGCCATTTCTAACCTGGTTTTGCCCATTTCAATCCATTTTTTGAAGCCAGATCTGGCTATTCCGAAACAGTTTTTGCCATTCCTATCCCATTTTTGCCCATTTCTTTCCTCTTTCCAGCCTTTTTTTGCTCTTTCCAACCCATTTTTACCCACTTCGAACCTGTCCGTAGCAATTTTTGACCATATCTTAGACGTGTTTGGCCATTTCGATCTCATTTTTGCTCATTTCTCTCCCAGTTTCAAGCCATTTTTGGGTATTTCCATCCCATTTTACTCACTTTTACCTGTTGGAAGCCATTTTTGACCATTCCTAAGTCATTTTTGGTCATTTCTAACCCGGTTGGCCCATATCCTTCCCAGCTTTAAGCCATTTTTGGCCATTTCCAACCCATTTCTCCCACTACTAACCTTTTCCAAGCCAATTTTTTTCCCATTTCTAACCCATTTTTGACCATTTCTCACCCTTTCTTAAGCCATTTTTGGCCATTCATTTCTCACCCATTTTTACCCACTTCTAACCTCCTTGAAGCCATTTTTGACTATTTCGAAGACGGTTTTTGGTCATTTGTAACCCGATTTGCCCATATCCTTCCCAGTTTTAAGGCATTTTGGGCTATTTCCAACCCATTTTCACCGACTTCCAACCTGTTTGAAGCCATTTTTGCCACTTTCGAACCCATTTTTGCCCATTTCTAACCCGTCTGAAGGAATTTTTGCCATTTCTAACTCATTTTAAGCCTTTTTTGGCCATTTCTCTCCCATTTCTGCCCACTTCTAACTTCTTTGATGTCGGCTTTGGCTATTTCTAAGTCATTTTTGCCGATATCTAGCCGTTTTTGAGCCATTTTTGGCCATTTCTAACCTGGTTTTGCCCATTTCAATCCATTTTTTGAAGCCAGATCTGGCTATTCCGAAACAGTTTTTGCCATTCCTATCCCATTTTTGCCCATTTCTTTCCTCTTTCCAGCCTTTTTTTGCTCTTTCCAACCCATTTTTACCCACTTCGAACCTGTCCTGTAGCAATTTTTGACCATATCTTAGACGTGTTTGGCCATTTCGATCTCATTTTTGCTCATTTCTCTCCCAGTTTCAAGCCATTTTTGGGTATTTCCATCCCATTTTACTCACTTTTACCTGTTGGAAGCCATTTTTGACCATTCCTAAGTCATTTTTGGTCATTTCTAACCCGGTTGGCCCATATCCTTCCCAGCTTTAAGCCATTTTTGGCCATTTCCAACCCATTTCTCCCACTACTAACCTTTTCCAAGCCAATTTTTTTCCCATTTCTAACCCATTTTTGACCATTTCTCACCCTTTCTTAAGCCATTTTTGGCCATTCATTTCTCACCCATTTTTACCCACTTCTAACCTCCTTGAAGCCATTTTTGACTATTTCGAAGACGGTTTTGGTCATTTGTAACCCGATTTGCCCATATCCTTCCCAGTTTTAAGGCATTTTGGGCTATTTCCAACCCATTTTCACCGACTTCCAACCTGTTTGAAGCCATTTTTGCCACTTTCGAACCCATTTTTGCCCATTTCTAACCCGTCTGAAGGAATTTTTGCCATTTCTAACTCATTTTAAGCCTTTTTTGGCCATTTCTCTCCCATTTCTGCCCACTTCTAACTTCTTTGATGTCGGCTTTGGCTATTTCTAAGTCATTTTTGCCGATATCTAGCCGGTTTTGAGCCATTTTTGGCCATTTCTAACCTGGTTTTGCCCATTTCAATCCATTTTTTGAAGCCAGATCTGGCTATTCCGAAACAGTTTTTGCCATTCCTATCCCATTTTTGCCCATTTCTTTCCTCTTTCCAGCCTTTTTTTGCTCTTTCCAACCCATTTTTACCCACTTCGAACCTGTCCGTAGCAATTTTTGACCATATCTTAGACGTGTTTGGCCATTTCGATCTCATTTTTGCTCATTTCTCTCCCAGTTTCAAGCCATTTTTGGGTATTTCCATCCCATTTTACTCACTTTTACCTGTTGGAAGCCATTTTTGACCATTCCTAAGTCATTTTTGGTCATTTCTAACCCGGTTGGCCCATATCCTTCCCAGCTTTAAGCCATTTTTGGCCATTTCCAACCCATTTCTCCCACTACTAACCTTTTCCAAGCCAATTTTTTTCCCATTTCTAACCCATTTTTGACCATTTCTCACCCTTTCTTAAGCCATTTTTGGCCATTCATTTCTCACCCATTTTTACCCACTTCTAACCTCCTTGAAGCCATTTTTGACTATTTCGAAGACGGTTTTTGGTCATTTGTAACCCGATTTGCCCATATCCTTCCCAGTTTTAAGGCATTTTGGGCTATTTCCAACCCATTTTCACCGACTTCCAACCTGTTTGAAGCCATTTTTGCCACTTTCGAACCCATTTTTGCCCATTTCTAACCCGTCTGAAGGAATTTTTGCCATTTCTAACTCATTTTAAGCCTTTTTTGGCCATTTCTCTCCCATTTCTGCCCACTTCTAACTTCTTTGATGTCGGCTTTGGCTATTTCTAAGTCATTTTTGCCGATATCTAGCCGGTTTTTGAGCCATTTTTGGCCATTTCTAACCTGGTTTTGCCCATTTCAATCCATTTTTTGAAGCCAGATCTGGCTATTCCGAAACAGTTTTTGCCATTCCTATCCCATTTTTGCCCATTTCTTTCCTCTTTCCAGCCTTTTTTTGCTCTTTCCAACCCATTTTTACCCACTTCGAACCTGTCCGTAGCAATTTTTGACCATATCTTAGACGTGTTTGGCCATTTCGATCTCATTTTTGCTCATTTCTCTCCCAGTTTCAAGCCATTTTTGGGTATTTCCATCCCATTTTACTCACTTTTACCTGTTGGAAGCCATTTTTGACCATTCCTAAGTCATTTTTGGTCATTTCTAACCCGGTTGGCCCATATCCTTCCCAGCTTTAAGCCATTTTTGGCCATTTCCAACCCATTTCTCCCACTACTAACCTTTTCCAAGCCAATTTTTTTCCCATTTCTAACCCATTTTTGACCATTTCTCACCCTTTCTTAAGCCATTTTTGGCCATTCATTTCTCACCCATTTTTACCCACTTCTAACCTCCTTGAAGCCATTTTTGACTATTTCGAAGACGGTTTTGGTCATTTGTAACCCGATTTGCCCATATCCTTCCCAGTTTTAAGGCATTTTGGGCTATTTCCAACCCATTTTCACCGACTTCCAACCTGTTTGAAGCCATTTTTGCCACTTTCGAACCCATTTTTGCCCATTTCTAACCCGTCTGAAGGAATTTTTGCCATTTCTAACTCATTTTAAGCCTTTTTTGGCCATTTCTCTCCCATTTCTGCCCACTTCTAACTTCTTTGATGTCGGCTTTGGCTATTTCTAAGTCATTTTTGCCGATATCTAGCCGGTTTTGAGCCATTTTTGGCCATTTCTAACCTGGTTTTGCCCATTTCAATCCATTTTTTGAAGCCAGATCTGGCTATTCCGAAACAGTTTTTGCCATTCCTATCCCATTTTTGCCCATTTCTTTCCTCTTTCCAGCCTTTTTTTGCTCTTTCCAACCCATTTTTACCCACTTCGAACCTGTCCTGTAGCAATTTTTGACCATATCTTAGACGTGTTTGGCCATTTCGATCTCATTTTTGCTCATTTCTCTCCCAGTTTCAAGCCATTTTTGGGTATTTCCATCCCATTTTACTCACTTTTACCTGTTGGAAGCCATTTTTGACCATTCCTAAGTCATTTTTGGTCATTTCTAACCCGGTTGGCCCATATCCTTCCCAGCTTTAAGCCATTTTTGGCCATTTCCAACCCATTTCTCCCACTACTAACCTTTTCCAAGCCAATTTTTTTCCCATTTCTAACCCATTTTTGACCATTTCTCACCCTTTCTTAAGCCATTTTTGGCCATTCATTTCTCACCCATTTTTACCCACTTCTAACCTCCTTGAAGCCATTTTTGACTATTTCGAAGACGGTTTTGGTCATTTGTAACCCGATTTGCCCATATCCTTCCCAGTTTTAAGGCATTTTGGGCTATTTCCAACCCATTTTCACCGACTTCCAACCTGTTTGAAGCCATTTTTGCCACTTTCGAACCCATTTTTGCCCATTTCTAACCCGTCTGAAGGAATTTTTGCCATTTCTAACTCATTTTAAGCCTTTTTTGGCCATTTCTCTCCCATTTCTGCCCACTTCTAACTTCTTTGATGTCGGCTTTGGCTATTTCTAAGTCATTTTTGCCGATATCTAGCCGGTTTTGAGCCATTTTTGGCCATTTCTAACCTGGTTTTGCCCATTTCAATCCATTTTTTGAAGCCAGATCTGGCTATTCCGAAACAGTTTTTGCCATTCCTATCCCATTTTTGCCCATTTCTTTCCTCTTTCCAGCCTTTTTTTGCTCTTTCCAACCCATTTTTACCCACTTCGAACCTGTCCTGTAGCAATTTTTGACCATATCTTAGACGTGTTTGGCCATTTCGATCTCATTTTTGCTCATTTCTCTCCCAGTTTCAAGCCATTTTTGGGTATTTCCATCCCATTTTACTCACTTTTACCTGTTGGAAGCCATTTTTGACCATTCCTAAGTCATTTTTGGTCATTTCTAACCCGGTTGGCCCATATCCTTCCCAGCTTTAAGCCATTTTTGGCCATTTCCAACCCATTTCTCCCACTACTAACCTTTTCCAAGCCAATTTTTTTCCCATTTCTAACCCATTTTTGACCATTTCTCACCCTTTCTTAAGCCATTTTTGGCCATTCATTTCTCACCCATTTTTACCCACTTCTAACCTCCTTGAAGCCATTTTTGACTATTTCGAAGACGTTTTTGGTCATTTGTAACCCGATTTGCCCATATCCTTCCCAGTTTTAAGGCATTTTGGGCTATTTCCAACCCATTTTCACCGACTTCCAACCTGTTTGAAGCCATTTTTGCCACTTTCGAACCCATTTTTGCCCATTTCTAACCCGTCTGAAGGAATTTTTGCCATTTCTAACTCATTTTAAGCCTTTTTTGGCCATTTCTCTCCCATTTCTGCCCACTTCTAACTTCTTTGATGTCGGCTTTGGCTATTTCTAAGTCATTTTTGCCGATATCTAGCCGTTTTTGAGCCATTTTTGGCCATTTCTAACCTGGTTTTGCCCATTTCAATCCATTTTTTGAAGCCAGATCTGGCTATTCCGAAACAGTTTTTGCCATTCCTATCCCATTTTTGCCCATTTCTTTCCTCTTTCCAGCCTTTTTTTGCTCTTTCCAACCCATTTTTACCCACTTCGAACCTGTCCTGTAGCAATTTTTGACCATATCTTAGACGTGTTTGGCCATTTCGATCTCATTTTTGCTCATTTCTCTCCCAGTTTCAAGCCATTTTTGGGTATTTCCATCCCATTTTACTCACTTTTACCTGTTGGAAGCCATTTTTGACCATTCCTAAGTCATTTTTGGTCATTTCTAACCCGGTTGGCCCATATCCTTCCCAGCTTTAAGCCATTTTTGGCCATTTCCAACCCATTTCTCCCACTACTAACCTTTTCCAAGCCAATTTTTTTCCCATTTCTAACCCATTTTTGACCATTTCTCACCCTTTCTTAAGCCATTTTTGGCCATTCATTTCTCACCCATTTTTACCCACTTCTAACCTCCTTGAAGCCATTTTTGACTATTTCGAAGACGGTTTTGGTCATTTGTAACCCGATTTGCCCATATCCTTCCCAGTTTTAAGGCATTTTGGGCTATTTCCAACCCATTTTCACCGACTTCCAACCTGTTTGAAGCCATTTTTGCCACTTTCGAACCCATTTTTGCCCATTTCTAACCCGTCTGAAGGAATTTTTGCCATTTCTAACTCATTTTAAGCCTTTTTTGGCCATTTCTCTCCCATTTCTGCCCACTTCTAACTTCTTTGATGTCGGCTTTGGCTATTTCTAAGTCATTTTTGCCGATATCTAGCCGGTTTTGAGCCATTTTTGGCCATTTCTAACCTGGTTTTGCCCATTTCAATCCATTTTTTGAAGCCAGATCTGGCTATTCCGAAACAGTTTTTGCCATTCCTATCCCATTTTTGCCCATTTCTTTCCTCTTTCCAGCCTTTTTTTGCTCTTTCCAACCCATTTTTACCCACTTCGAACCTGTCCTGTAGCAATTTTTGACCATATCTTAGACGTGTTTGGCCATTTCGATCTCATTTTTGCTCATTTCTCTCCCAGTTTCAAGCCATTTTTGGGTATTTCCATCCCATTTTACTCACTTTTACCTGTTGGAAGCCATTTTTGACCATTCCTAAGTCATTTTTGGTCATTTCTAACCCGGTTGGCCCATATCCTTCCCAGCTTTAAGCCATTTTTGGCCATTTCCAACCCATTTCTCCCACTACTAACCTTTTCCAAGCCAATTTTTTTCCCATTTCTAACCCATTTTTGACCATTTCTCACCCTTTCTTAAGCCATTTTTGGCCATTCATTTCTCACCCATTTTTACCCACTTCTAACCTCCTTGAAGCCATTTTTGACTATTTCGAAGACGTTTTTGGTCATTTGTAACCCGATTTGCCCATATCCTTCCCAGTTTTAAGGCATTTTGGGCTATTTCCAACCCATTTTCACCGACTTCCAACCTGTTTGAAGCCATTTTTGCCACTTTCGAACCCATTTTTGCCCATTTCTAACCCGTCTGAAGGAATTTTTGCCATTTCTAACTCATTTTAAGCCTTTTTTGGCCATTTCTCTCCCATTTCTGCCCACTTCTAACTTCTTTGATGTCGGCTTTGGCTATTTCTAAGTCATTTTTGCCGATATCTAGCCGGTTTTGAGCCATTTTTGGCCATTTCTAACCTGGTTTTGCCCATTTCAATCCATTTTTTGAAGCCAGATCTGGCTATTCCGAAACAGTTTTTGCCATTCCTATCCCATTTTTGCCCATTTCTTTCCTCTTTCCAGCCTTTTTTTGCTCTTTCCAACCCATTTTTACCCACTTCGAACCTGTCCTGTAGCAATTTTTGACCATATCTTAGACGTGTTTGGCCATTTCGATCTCATTTTTGCTCATTTCTCTCCCAGTTTCAAGCCATTTTTGGGTATTTCCATCCCATTTTACTCACTTTTACCTGTTGGAAGCCATTTTTGACCATTCCTAAGTCATTTTTGGTCATTTCTAACCCGGTTGGCCCATATCCTTCCCAGCTTTAAGCCATTTTTGGCCATTTCCAACCCATTTCTCCCACTACTAACCTTTTCCAAGCCAATTTTTTTCCCATTTCTAACCCATTTTTGACCATTTCTCACCCTTTCTTAAGCCATTTTTGGCCATTCATTTCTCACCCATTTTTACCCACTTCTAACCTCCTTGAAGCCATTTTTGACTATTTCGAAGACGGTTTTGGTCATTTGTAACCCGATTTGCCCATATCCTTCCCAGTTTTAAGGCATTTTGGGCTATTTCCAACCCATTTTCACCGACTTCCAACCTGTTTGAAGCCATTTTTGCCACTTTCGAACCCATTTTTGCCCATTTCTAACCCGTCTGAAGGAATTTTTGCCATTTCTAACTCATTTTAAGCCTTTTTTGGCCATTTCTCTCCCATTTCTGCCCACTTCTAACTTCTTTGATGTCGGCTTTGGCTATTTCTAAGTCATTTTTGCCGATATCTAGCCGTTTTGAGCCATTTTTGGCCATTTCTAACCTGGTTTTGCCCATTTCAATCCATTTTTTGAAGCCAGATCTGGCTATTCCGAAACAGTTTTTGCCATTCCTATCCCATTTTTGCCCATTTCTTTCCTCTTTCCAGCCTTTTTTTGCTCTTTCCAACCCATTTTTACCCACTTCGAACCTGTCCTGTAGCAATTTTTGACCATATCTTAGACGTGTTTGGCCATTTCGATCTCATTTTTGCTCATTTCTCTCCCAGTTTCAAGCCATTTTTGGGTATTTCCATCCCATTTTACTCACTTTTACCTGTTGGAAGCCATTTTTGACCATTCCTAAGTCATTTTTGGTCATTTCTAACCCGGTTGGCCCATATCCTTCCCAGCTTTAAGCCATTTTTGGCCAGTTCCAACCCATTTCTCCCACTACTAACCTTTTCCAAGCCAATTTTTTTCCCATTTCTAACCCATTTTTGACCATTTCTCACCCTTTCTTAAGCCATTTTTGGCCATTCATTTCTCACCCATTTTTACCCACTTCTAACCTCCTTGAAGCCATTTTTGACTATTTCGAAGACGTTTTTGGTCATTTGTAACCCGATTTGCCCATATCCTTCCCAGTTTTAAGGCATTTTGGGCTATTTCCAACCCATTTTCACCGACTTCCAACCTGTTTGAAGCCATTTTTGCCACTTTCGAACCCATTTTTGCCCATTTCTAACCCGTCTGAAGGAATTTTTGCCATTTCTAACTCATTTTAAGCCTTTTTTGGCCATTTCTCTCCCATTTCTGCCCACTTCTAACTTCTTTGATGTCGGCTTTGGCTATTTCTAAGTCATTTTTGCCGATATCTAGCCGGTTTTGAGCCATTTTTGGCCATTTCTAACCTGGTTTTGCCCATTTCAATCCATTTTTTGAAGCCAGATCTGGCTATTCCGAAACAGTTTTTGCCATTCCTATCCCATTTTTGCCCATTTCTTTCCTCTTTCCAGCCTTTTTTTGCTCTTTCCAACCCATTTTTACCCACTTCGAACCTGTCCTGTAGCAATTTTTGACCATATCTTAGACGTGTTTGGCCATTTCGATCTCATTTTTGCTCATTTCTCTCCCAGTTTCAAGCCATTTTTGGGTATTTCCATCCCATTTTACTCACTTTTACCTGTTGGAAGCCATTTTTGACCATTCCTAAGTCATTTTTGGTCATTTCTAACCCGGTTGGCCCATATCCTTCCCAGCTTTAAGCCATTTTTGGCCAGTTCCAACCCATTTCTCCCACTACTAACCTTTTCCAAGCCAATTTTTTTCCCATTTCTAACCCATTTTTGACCATTTCTCACCCTTTCTTAAGCCATTTTTGGCCATTCATTTCTCACCCATTTTTACCCACTTCTAACCTCCTTGAAGCCATTTTTGACTATTTCGAAGACGTTTTTGGTCATTTGTAACCCGATTTGCCCATATCCTTCCCAGTTTTAAGGCATTTTGGGCTATTTCCAACCCATTTTCACCGACTTCCAACCTGTTTGAAGCCATTTTTGCCACTTTCGAACCCATTTTTGCCCATTTCTAACCCGTCTGAAGGAATTTTTGCCATTTCTAACTCATTTTAAGCCTTTTTTGGCCATTTCTCTCCCATTTCTGCCCACTTCTAACTTCTTTGATGTCGGCTTTGGCTATTTCTAAGTCATTTTTGCCGATATCTAGCCGGTTTTGAGCCATTTTTGGCCATTTCTAACCTGGTTTTGCCCATTTCAATCCATTTTTTGAAGCCAGATCTGGCTATTCCGAAACAGTTTTTGCCATTCCTATCCCATTTTTGCCCATTTCTTTCCTCTTTCCAGCCTTTTTTTGCTCTTTCCAACCCATTTTTACCCACTTCGAACCTGTCTGTAGCAATTTTTGACCATATCTTAGACGTGTTTGGCCATTTCGATCTCATTTTTGCTCATTTCTCTCCCAGTTTCAAGCCATTTTTGGGTATTTCCATCCCATTTTACTCACTTTTACCTGTTGGAAGCCATTTTTGACCATTCCTAAGTCATTTTTGGTCATTTCTAACCCGGTTGGCCCATATCCTTCCCAGCTTTAAGCCATTTTTGGCCATTTCCAACCCATTTCTCCCACTACTAACCTTTTCCAAGCCAATTTTTTTCCCATTTCTAACCCATTTTTGACCATTTCTCACCCTTTCTTAAGCCATTTTTGGCCATTCATTTCTCACCCATTTTTACCCACTTCTAACCTCCTTGAAGCCATTTTTGACTATTTCGAAGACGGTTTTGGTCATTTGTAACCCGATTTGCCCATATCCTTCCCAGTTTTAAGGCATTTTGGGCTATTTCCAACCCATTTTCACCGACTTCCAACCTGTTTGAAGCCATTTTTGCCACTTTCGAACCCATTTTTGCCCATTTCTAACCCGTCTGAAGGAATTTTTGCCATTTCTAACTCATTTTAAGCCTTTTTTGGCCATTTCTCTCCCATTTCTGCCCACTTCTAACTTCTTTGATGTCGGCTTTGGCTATTTCTAAGTCATTTTTGCCGATATCTAGCCGTTTTTGAGCCATTTTTGGCCATTTCTAACCTGGTTTTGCCCATTTCAATCCATTTTTTGAAGCCAGATCTGGCTATTCCGAAACAGTTTTTGCCATTCCTATCCCATTTTTGCCCATTTCTTTCCTCTTTCCAGCCTTTTTTTGCTCTTTCCAACCCATTTTTACCCACTTCGAACCTGTCCTGTAGCAATTTTTGACCATATCTTAGACGTGTTTGGCCATTTCGATCTCATTTTTGCTCATTTCTCTCCCAGTTTCAAGCCATTTTTGGGTATTTCCATCCCATTTTACTCACTTTTACCTGTTGGAAGCCATTTTTGACCATTCCTAAGTCATTTTTGGTCATTTCTAACCCGGTTGGCCCATATCCTTCCCAGCTTTAAGCCATTTTTGGCCATTTCCAACCCATTTCTCCCACTACTAACCTTTTCCAAGCCAATTTTTTTCCCATTTCTAACCCATTTTTGACCATTTCTCACCCTTTCTTAAGCCATTTTTGGCCATTCATTTCTCACCCATTTTTACCCACTTCTAACCTCCTTGAAGCCATTTTTGACTATTTCGAAGACGGTTTTGGTCATTTGTAACCCGATTTGCCCATATCCTTCCCAGTTTTAAGGCATTTTGGGCTATTTCCAACCCATTTTCACCGACTTCCAACCTGTTTGAAGCCATTTTTGCCACTTTCGAACCCATTTTTGCCCATTTCTAACCCGTCTGAAGGAATTTTTGCCATTTCTAACTCATTTTAAGCCTTTTTTGGCCATTTCTCTCCCATTTCTGCCCACTTCTAACTTCTTTGATGTCGGCTTTGGCTATTTCTAAGTCATTTTTGCCGATATCTAGCCGTTTTTGAGCCATTTTTGGCCATTTCTAACCTGGTTTTGCCCATTTCAATCCATTTTTTGAAGCCAGATCTGGCTATTCCGAAACAGTTTTTGCCATTCCTATCCCATTTTTGCCCATTTCTTTCCTCTTTCCAGCCTTTTTTTGCTCTTTCCAACCCATTTTTACCCACTTCGAACCTGTCCGTAGCAATTTTTGACCATATCTTAGACGTGTTTGGCCATTTCGATCTCATTTTTGCTCATTTCTCTCCCAGTTTCAAGCCATTTTTGGGTATTTCCATCCCATTTTACTCACTTTTACCTGTTGGAAGCCATTTTTGACCATTCCTAAGTCATTTTTGGTCATTTCTAACCCGGTTGGCCCATATCCTTCCCAGCTTTAAGCCATTTTTGGCCATTTCCAACCCATTTCTCCCACTACTAACCTTTTCCAAGCCAATTTTTTTCCCATTTCTAACCCATTTTTGACCATTTCTCACCCTTTCTTAAGCCATTTTTGGCCATTCATTTCTCACCCATTTTTACCCACTTCTAACCTCCTTGAAGCCATTTTTGACTATTTCGAAGACGTTTTTGGTCATTTGTAACCCGATTTGCCCATATCCTTCCCAGTTTTAAGGCATTTTGGGCTATTTCCAACCCATTTTCACCGACTTCCAACCTGTTTGAAGCCATTTTTGCCACTTTCGAACCCATTTTTGCCCATTTCTAACCCGTCTGAAGGAATTTTTGCCATTTCTAACTCATTTTAAGCCTTTTTTGGCCATTTCTCTCCCATTTCTGCCCACTTCTAACTTCTTTGATGTCGGCTTTGGCTATTTCTAAGTCATTTTTGCCGATATCTAGCCGTTTTTGAGCCATTTTTGGCCATTTCTAACCTGGTTTTGCCCATTTCAATCCATTTTTTGAAGCCAGATCTGGCTATTCCGAAACAGTTTTTGCCATTCCTATCCCATTTTTGCCCATTTCTTTCCTCTTTCCAGCCTTTTTTTGCTCTTTCCAACCCATTTTTACCCACTTCGAACCTGTCCTGTAGCAATTTTTGACCATATCTTAGACGTGTTTGGCCATTTCGATCTCATTTTTGCTCATTTCTCTCCCAGTTTCAAGCCATTTTTGGGTATTTCCATCCCATTTTACTCACTTTTACCTGTTGGAAGCCATTTTTGACCATTCCTAAGTCATTTTTGGTCATTTCTAACCCGGTTGGCCCATATCCTTCCCAGCTTTAAGCCATTTTTTGGCCATTTCCAACCCATTTCTCCCACTACTAACCTTTTCCAAGCCAATTTTTTTCCCATTTCTAACCCATTTTTGACCATTTCTCACCCTTTCTTAAGCCATTTTTGGCCATTCATTTCTCACCCATTTTTACCCACTTCTAACCTCCTTGAAGCCATTTTTGACTATTTCGAAGACGTTTTTGGTCATTTGTAACCCGATTTGCCCATATCCTTCCCAGTTTTAAGGCATTTTGGGCTATTTCCAACCCATTTTCACCGACTTCCAACCTGTTTGAAGCCATTTTTGCCACTTTCGAACCCATTTTTGCCCATTTCTAACCCGTCTGAAGGAATTTTTGCCATTTCTAACTCATTTTAAGCCTTTTTTGGCCATTTCTCTCCCATTTCTGCCCACTTCTAACTTCTTTGATGTCGGCTTTGGCTATTTCTAAGTCATTTTTGCCGATATCTAGCCGGTTTTGAGCCATTTTTGGCCATTTCTAACCTGGTTTTGCCCATTTCAATCCATTTTTTGAAGCCAGATCTGGCTATTCCGAAACAGTTTTTGCCATTCCTATCCCATTTTTGCCCATTTCTTTCCTCTTTCCAGCCTTTTTTTGCTCTTTCCAACCCATTTTTACCCACTTCGAACCTGTCCTGTAGCAATTTTTGACCATATCTTAGACGTGTTTGGCCATTTCGATCTCATTTTTGCTCATTTCTCTCCCAGTTTCAAGCCATTTTTGGGTATTTCCATCCCATTTTACTCACTTTTACCTGTTGGAAGCCATTTTTGACCATTCCTAAGTCATTTTTGGTCATTTCTAACCCGGTTGGCCCATATCCTTCCCAGCTTTAAGCCATTTTTGGCCATTTCCAACCCATTTCTCCCACTACTAACCTTTTCCAAGCCAATTTTTTTCCCATTTCTAACCCATTTTTGACCATTTCTCACCCTTTCTTAAGCCATTTTTGGCCATTCATTTCTCACCCATTTTTACCCACTTCTAACCTCCTTGAAGCCATTTTTGACTATTTCGAAGACGGTTTTTGGTCATTTGTAACCCGATTTGCCCATATCCTTCCCAGTTTTAAGGCATTTTGGGCTATTTCCAACCCATTTTCACCGACTTCCAACCTGTTTGAAGCCATTTTTGCCACTTTCGAACCCATTTTTGCCCATTTCTAACCCGTCTGAAGGAATTTTTGCCATTTCTAACTCATTTTAAGCCTTTTTTGGCCATTTCTCTCCCATTTCTGCCCACTTCTAACTTCTTTGATGTCGGCTTTGGCTATTTCTAAGTCATTTTTGCCGATATCTAGCCGTTTTTGAGCCATTTTTGGCCATTTCTAACCTGGTTTTGCCCATTTCAATCCATTTTTTGAAGCCAGATCTGGCTATTCCGAAACAGTTTTTGCCATTCCTATCCCATTTTTGCCCATTTCTTTCCTCTTTCCAGCCTTTTTTTGCTCTTTCCAACCCATTTTTACCCACTTCGAACCTGTCTGTAGCAATTTTTGACCATATCTTAGACGTGTTTGGCCATTTCGATCTCATTTTTGCTCATTTCTCTCCCAGTTTCAAGCCATTTTTGGGTATTTCCATCCCATTTTACTCACTTTTACCTGTTGGAAGCCATTTTTGACCATTCCTAAGTCATTTTTGGTCATTTCTAACCCGGTTGGCCCATATCCTTCCCAGCTTTAAGCCATTTTTGGCCATTTCCAACCCATTTCTCCCACTACTAACCTTTTCCAAGCCAATTTTTTTCCCATTTCTAACCCATTTTTGACCATTTCTCACCCTTTCTTAAGCCATTTTTGGCCATTCATTTCTCACCCATTTTTACCCACTTCTAACCTCCTTGAAGCCATTTTTGACTATTTCGAAGACGTTTTTGGTCATTTGTAACCCGATTTGCCCATATCCTTCCCAGTTTTAAGGCATTTTGGGCTATTTCCAACCCATTTTCACCGACTTCCAACCTGTTTGAAGCCATTTTTGCCACTTTCGAACCCATTTTTGCCCATTTCTAACCCGTCTGAAGGAATTTTTGCCATTTCTAACTCATTTTAAGCCTTTTTTGGCCATTTCTCTCCCATTTCTGCCCACTTCTAACTTCTTTGATGTCGGCTTTGGCTATTTCTAAGTCATTTTTGCCGATATCTAGCCGTTTTGAGCCATTTTTGGCCATTTCTAACCTGGTTTTGCCCATTTCAATCCATTTTTTGAAGCCAGATCTGGCTATTCCGAAACAGTTTTTGCCATTCCTATCCCATTTTTGCCCATTTCTTTCCTCTTTCCAGCCTTTTTTTGCTCTTTCCAACCCATTTTTACCCACTTCGAACCTGTCCTGTAGCAATTTTTGACCATATCTTAGACGTGTTTGGCCATTTCGATCTCATTTTTGCTCATTTCTCTCCCAGTTTCAAGCCATTTTTGGGTATTTCCATCCCATTTTACTCACTTTTACCTGTTGGAAGCCATTTTTGACCATTCCTAAGTCATTTTTGGTCATTTCTAACCCGGTTGGCCCATATCCTTCCCAGCTTTAAGCCATTTTTTTGGCCATTTCCAACCCATTTCTCCCACTACTAACCTTTTCCAAGCCAATTTTTTTCCCATTTCTAAACCCATTTTTGACCATTTCTCACCCTTTCTTAGCCATTTTTGGCCATTCATTTCTCACCCATTTTTACCCACTTCTAACCTCCTTGAAGCCATTTTTGACTATTTCGAAGACGGTTTTGGTCATTTGTAACCCGATTTGCCCATATCCTTCCCAGTTTTAAGGCATTTTGGGCTATTTCCAACCCATTTTCACCGACTTCCAACCTGTTTGAAGCCATTTTTGCCACTTTCGAACCCATTTTTGCCCATTTCTAACCCGTCTGAAGGAATTTTTGCCATTTCTAACTCATTTTAAGCCTTTTTTGGCCATTTCTCTCCCATTTCTGCCCACTTCTAACTTCTTTGATGTCGGCTTTGGCTATTTCTAAGTCATTTTTGCCGATATCTAGCCGTTTTTGAGCCATTTTGGCCATTTCTAACCTGGTTTTGCCCATTTCAATCCATTTTTTGAAGCCAGATCTGGCTATTCCGAAACAGTTTTTGCCATTCCTATCCCATTTTTGCCATTTCTTTCCTCTTTCCAGCCTTTTTTTGCTCTTTCCAACCCATTTTTACCCACTTCGAACCTGTCCTGTAGCAATTTTTGACCATATCTTAGACGTGTTTGGCCATTTCGATCTCATTTTTGCTCATTTCTCTCCCAGTTTCAAGCCATTTTTGGGTATTTCCATCCCATTTTACTCACTTTTACCTGTTGGAAGCCATTTTTGACCATTCCTAAGTCATTTTTGGTCATTTCTAACCCGGTTGGCCCATATCCTTCCCAGCTTTAAGCCATTTTTGGCCAGTTCCAACCCATTTCTCCCACTACTAACCTTTTCCAAGCCAATTTTTTTCCCATTTCTAACCCATTTTTGACCATTTCTCACCCTTTCTTAAGCCATTTTTGGCCATTCATTTCTCACCCATTTTTACCCACTTCTAACCTCCTTGAAGCCATTTTTGACTATTTCGAAGACGGTTTTGGTCATTTGTAACCCGATTTGCCCATATCCTTCCCAGTTTTAAGGCATTTTGGGCTATTTCCAACCCATTTTCACCGACTTCCAACCTGTTTGAAGCCATTTTTGCCACTTTCGAACCCATTTTTGCCCATTTCTAACCCGTCTGAAGGAATTTTTGCCATTTCTAACTCATTTTAAGCCTTTTTTGGCCATTTCTCTCCCATTTCTGCCCACTTCTAACTTCTTTGATGTCGGCTTTGGCTATTTCTAAGTCATTTTTGCCGATATCTAGCCGGTTTTGAGCCATTTTTGGCCATTTCTAACCTGGTTTTGCCCATTTCAATCCATTTTTTGAAGCCAGATCTGGCTATTCCGAAACAGTTTTTGCCATTCCTATCCCATTTTTGCCCATTTCTTTCCTCTTTCCAGCCTTTTTTTGCTCTTTCCAACCCATTTTTACCCACTTCGAACCTGTCCGTAGCAATTTTTGACCATATCTTAGACGTGTTTGGCCCTTTCGATCTCATTTTTGCTCATTTCTCTCCCAGTTTCAAGCCATTTTTGGGTATTTCCATCCCATTTTACTCACTTTTACCTGTTGGAAGCCATTTTGACCATTCCTAAGTCATTTTTGGTCATTTCTAACCCGGTTGGCCCATATCCTTCCCAGCTTTAAGCCATTTTTGGCCAGTTCCAAACCCATTTCTCCCACTACTAACCTTTTCCAAGCCAATTTTTTTCCCATTTCTAACCCATTTTTGACCATTTCTCACCCTTTCTTAAGCATTTTTGGCCATTCATTTCTCACCCATTTTTACCCACTTCTAACCTCCTTGAAGCCATTTTTGACTATTTCGAAGACGGTTTTTGGTCATTTGTAACCCGATTTGCCCATATCCTTCCCAGTTTTAAGGCATTTTGGGCTATTTCCAACCCATTTTCACCGACTTCCAACCTGTTTGAAGCCATTTTTGCCACTTTCGAACCCATTTTTGCCCATTTCTAACCCGTCTGAAGGAATTTTTGCCATTTCTAACTCATTTTAAGCCTTTTTTGGCCATTTCTCTCCCATTTCTGCCCACTTCTAACTTCTTTGATGTCGGCTTTGGCTATTTCTAAGTCATTTTTGCCGATATCTAGCCGTTTTTGAGCCATTTTTGGCCATTTCTAACCTGGTTTTGCCCATTTCAATCCATTTTTTGAAGCCAGATCTGGCTATTCCGAAACAGTTTTTGCCATTCCTATCCCATTTTTGCCCATTTCTTTCCTCTTTCCAGCCTTTTTTTGCTCTTTCCAACCCATTTTTACCCACTTCGAACCTGTCCGTAGCAATTTTTGACCATATCTTAGACGTGTTTGGCCATTTCGATCTCATTTTTGCTCATTTCTCTCCCAGTTTCAAGCCATTTTTGGGTATTTCCATCCCATTTTACTCACTTTTACCTGTTGGAAGCCATTTTTGACCATTCCTAAGTCATTTTTGGTCATTTCTAACCCGGTTGGCCCATATCCTTCCAGCTTTAAGCCATTTTTGGCCAGTTCCAACCCATTTCTCCCACTACTAACCTTTTCCAAGCCAATTTTTTTCCCATTTCTAACCCATTCTTTGACCATTTCTCACCCTTTCTTAAGCCATTTTTGGCCATTCATTTCTCACCCATTTTTACCCACTTCTAACCTCCTTGAAGCCATTTTTGACTATTTCGAAGACGGTTTTGGTCATTTTGTAACCCGATTTGCCCATATCCTTCCAGTTTTAAGGCATTTTTGGGCTATTTCCAACCCATTTTCACCGACTTCCAACCTGTTTGAAGCCATTTTTGCCACTTTCGAACCCATTTTTGCCCATTTCTAACCCGTCTGAAGGAATTTTTGCCATTTCTAACTCATTTTAAGCCTTTTTTGGCCATTTCTCTCCCATTTCTGCCCACTTCTAACTTCTTTGATGTCGGCTTTGGCTATTTCTAAGTCATTTTTTGCCGATATCTAGCCGGTTTTGAGCCATTTCTGGCCATTTCTACCTGGTTTTTGCCCATTTCAATCCATTTTTTGAAGCCAGATCTGGCTATTCCGAAACAGTTTTTGCCATTCCTAGTCCCATTTTTGCCCATTTCTTTCCTCTTTCCAGCCCTTTTTTTGCTCTTTCCAACCCATTTTTACCCACTTCGAACCTGTCCTGTAGCAATTTTTGACCATATCTTAGACGTGTTTGGCCATTTCGATCTCATTTTTGCTCATTTCTCTCCCAGTTTCAAGCCATTTTTGGGTATTTCCATCCCATTTTACTCACTTTTACCTGTTGGAAGCCATTTTTGACCATTCCTAAGTCATTTTTGGTCATTTCTAACCCGGTTGGCCCATATCCTTCCCAGCTTTAAGCCATTTTTTGGCCATTTCCAACCCATTTCTCCCACTACTAACCTTTTCCAAGCCAATTTTTTTCCCATTTCTAACCCATTTTTGACCATTTCTCACCCTTTCTTAAGCCATTTTTGGCCATTCATTTCTCACCCATTTTTACCCACTTCTAACCTCCTTGAAGCCATTTTTGACTATTTCGAAGACGTTTTTGGTCATTTGTAACCCGATTTGCCCATATCCTTCCCAGTTTTAAGGCATTTTGGGCTATTTCCAACCCCTTTTCACCGACTTCCAACCTGTTTGAAGCCATTTTTTGCCACTTTTCGAACCATTTTTTGCCCATTTCTAACCCGTTTGAAGGAATTTTTGCCATTTCTAACTCATTTTAAGCCTTTTTTTGGCCATTTCTCTCCATTTCTGCCCACTTCTAACTTCTTTGATGTCGGCTTTGGCTATTTCTAAGTCATTTTTGCCGATATCTAGCCGTTTTTTGAGCCATTTTTGGCCATTTCTAACCTGGTTTTGCCCATTTCAATCCATTTTTTGAAGCCAGATCTGGCTATTCCTGAAACAGTTTTTGCCATTCCTATCCCATTTTTGCCCATTTCTTTCCTCTTTCCAGCCTTTTTTTGTCCTTCTTTCCAACCCATTTTTACCACTTTCGAACCTGGTCCTGTAGCAATTTTTGACATATCCTTAGACGTGTTTTGGCCATTTCTGATCTCATTTTGCTCATTTCTCTCCGAGTTTCAAGCCAATTTTGGCGTATTTCCAATCCCATTTTTACTCCACTTTTACCTGTTTTTTTAAGCCATTTTGACAATTCCTAATCATTTTTGGTCTCCATTTCTAACCCGGGTTCGGCCCATATCCTTCCCAGCTTTAAGCCATTTTTGGCCAGTTCCAAGCCCATTTCTCCCATATCTAACCTTTTTCCAAGCCAATTTTTTTCCCATTTTCTAACCCCATCTTTTGACCATTTCTCACCCTTTTCTTAAGCTCATTTTTGGCCATTCATTCTCACCCATTTTTACCCCACTTTCTAAACCTGATATCCCTTGAAGCCATTTTTGACTATTTCGAAGACGGTTTTGGTCATTTGTAACCCGATATTGCCCATATCCTTCCCAGTTTTAAGGCATTTTGGGCTATTTCCAACCACTTTTCACAGATTTTTTTTTTCTTCAACCTGGTTTGAAGCCATTTTTGCCACGTCTCGAACCCATTTTTGCCCATTCTAACCCCGTCCTTGAAGGAATTTAATTTTGCCATTTCTAACTCTTGTAAGCCTTTTTTTGGGCACTTTCTCTCCCATTTCTGCCCACTTCTAACTTCTTTGATGTCCGGCTTTGGCCTATTTCTAAGTCACCTGTTTTGCCGATTCATCTAGCAGTTTATGAGCCATTCCTGGCCATTTCTACCTGGTTTGCCCATTTCACATCCATTTTCTGAATGCAGATCTGGCTATTCCGACAGAGTTTTTGCCATTCCAGTCCCATTTTTGCTACATTCTTTCATGATTTACAGCATTTTTTTGCTCTTTCCAACCCATTTTTACCCCACTTCGAACCTGTCCGTATGCACTTTTTGACCAGTATCTAGACAGTGTTTGCCATTTCGATCTCCTTTTTTGCTCATTTCTCTCCCAGTTTAAGCCATTTTTGGTATTTACCATCCC
>JAESHU010000112.1:94201-141643 GCA_017639245.1 Myiopsitta monachus | reverse complement strand
AGAAATGGGCAAAACTGGCTTAGAAATGGCCAAAAATGGCTTAAGAAAGGGTTTGAAATGGTCAAAAATGGGTTAGAAATGGGAAAAAAATTGGCTTGGAAAAGGTTAGAAGTGGGTAAAAATGGGTTGGAAGGAGCCAAAAATGTCTTAAAACTGGGAAGGATATGGGCCAATCGGGTTTGACAATGACCAAAAACGTCTTCAAAATAGTCAAAAATGGCTTCAAGGAGGTTAGAAGTGGGTAAAAATGGGTGAGAAATGGCCAAAAATGTCTTAAGAAAGGGTGAGAAATGGGCAAAACTGGCTTAGAAATGGCCAAAAATGGCTTAAGAAAGGGTTTGAAATGGTCAAAAATGGGTTAGAAATGGGAAAAAAATTGGCTTGGAAAAGGTTAGAAGTGGGTAAAAATGGGTTGGAAATAGCCAAAAATGTCTTAAAGCTGGGAAGGATATAGGCAAATCTGGTTACAGACGACCAAAAATGGCTTAAAAATGGCTAGAAATTGGCAAAGAGGACTTAGAAATAGGCAAAGCCGACATCAAAGAAGTTAGAAGAGGGCAGAAATGGGGTCGAAATGGCCAAAAAAAGGCTTAAAATGAGTTAGAAATGGCAAAAATTCCTTCAGACGGGTTAGAAATGGGCAAAAATGGGTTTGAAAGCGGCAAAAATGGCTTCAAACAGGTTGGAAGTCTGTGAAAATGGGTTGGAAATAGCCAAAAATGCCTTAAAACTGGGAAGGATATGGGCAAATCGGGTTACAAATGACCAAAGATGTCTTAGAAACAGTAAAAAATGGCTTCAAGGAGGTTAGAAGTGGGTAAAAATGGGTGAGAAATGGCCAAAAATGTCTTAAGAAAGGGTGAGAAATGGGCAAAACTGGCTTAGAAATGGCCAAAAATGGCTTAAGAAAGGGTTTGAAATGGTCAAAAATGGGTTTGAAAGCGGCAAAAAATTGGCTTGCAAACAGGTTGGAAGTCTGTGAAAATGGGTTGGAAAGAGCCAAAAATGCCTTAAAACTGGGAAGGATATGGGCCAATCGGGTTACAAATGACCAAAGATGTCTTAGAAACAGTAAAAAATGGCTTCAAGGAGGTTAGAAGTGGGTAAAAATGGGTGAGAAATGGCCAAAAATGTCTTAAGAAAGGGTGAGAAATGGGCAAAACTGGCTTAGAAATGGCCAAAAATGGCTTAAGAAAGGGTTTGAAATGGTCAAAAATGGGTTAGAAATGGGAAAAAAATTGGCTTGGAAAAGGTTAGAAGTGGGTAAAAATGGGTTGGAAATAGCCAAAAATGTCTTAAAACTGGGAAGGATATGGGCCAATCGGGTTTGAAATGACCAAAAACGTCTTCAAAATAGTCAAAAATGGCTTCAAGGAGGTTAGAAGTGGGTAAAAATGGGTGAGAAATGGCCAAAAATGTCTTAAGAAAGGGTGAGAAATGGGCAAAACTGGCTTAGAAATGGCCAAAAATGGCTTAAGAAAGGGTTTGAAATGGTCAAAAATGGGTTAGAAATGGGAAAAAAATTGGCTTGGAAAAGGTTAGAAGTGGGTAAAAATGGGTTGGAAATAGCCAAAAATGTCTTAAAGCTGGGAAGGATATAGGCAAATCTGGTTACAAACGACCAAAAATGGCTTAAAAATGGCTAGAAATTGGCAAAGAGGACTTAGAAATAGGCAAAGCCGACATCAAAGAAGTTAGAAGAGGGCAGAAATGGGGTCGAAATGGCCAAAAAAAGGCTTAAAATGAGTTAGAAATGGCAAAAATTCCTTCAGACGGGTTAGAAATGGGCAAAAATGGGTTTGAAAGCGGCAAAAATGGCTTCAAACAGGTTGGAAGTCTGTGAAAATGGGTTGGAAATAGCCAAAAATGCCTTAAAACTGGGAAGGATATGGGCCAATCGGGTTACAAATGACCAAAGATGTCTTAGAAACAGTAAAAAATGGCTTCAAGGAGGTTAGAAGTGGGTAAAAATGGGTGAGAAATGGCCAAAAATGTCTTAAGAAAGGGTGAGAAATGGGCAAAACTGGCTTAGAAATGGCCAAAAATGGCTTAAGAAAGGGTTTGAAATGGTCAAAAATGGGTTAGAAATGGGAAAAAAATTGGCTTGGAAAAGGTTAGAAGTGGGTAAAAATGGGTTGGAAATAGCCAAAAATGTCTTAAAGCTGGGAAGGATATAGGCAAATCTGGTTACAGACGACCAAAAATGGCTTAAAAATGGCTAGAAATTGGCAAAGAGGACTTAGAAATAGGCAAAGCCGACATCAAAGAAGTTAGAAGAGGGCAGAAATGGGGTCGAAATGGCCAAAAAAAGGCTTAAAATGAGTTAGAAATGGCAAAAATTCCTTCAGACGGGTTAGAAATGGGCAAAAATGGGTTTGAAAGCGGCAAAAATGGCTTCAAACAGGTTGGAAGTCTGTGAAAATGGGTTGGAAATAGCCAAAAATGCCTTAAAACTGGGAAGGATATGGGCCAATCGGGTTACAAATGACCAAAGATGTCTTAGAAACAGTAAAAAATGGCTTCAAGGAGGTTAGAAGTGGGTAAAAATGGGTGAGAAATGGCCAAAAATGTCTTAAGAAAGGGTGAGAAATGGGCAAAACTGGCTTAGAAATGGCCAAAAATGGCTTAAGAAAGGGTTTGAAATGGTCAAAAATGGGTTAGAAATGGGAAAAAAATTGGCTTGGAAAAGGTTAGAAGTGGGTAAAAATGGGTTGGAAGGAGCCAAAAATGTCTTAAAACTGGGAAGGATATGGGCCAATCGGGTTACAAATGACCAAAACGTCTTCAAAATAGTCAAAAATGGCTTCAAGGAGGTTAGAAGTGGGTAAAAATGGGTGAGAAATGGCCAAAAATGTCTTAAGAAAGGGTGAGAAATGGGCAAAACTGGCTTAGAAATGGCCAAAAATGGCTTAAGAAAGGGTTTGAAATGGTCAAAAATGGGTTAGAAATGGGAAAAAAATTGGCTTGGAAAAGGTTAGAAGTGGGTAAAAATGGGTTGGAAATAGCCAAAAATGTCTTAAAGCTGGGAAGGATATAGGCAAATCTGGTTACAAACGACCAAAAATGGCTTAAAAATGGCTAGAAATTGGCAAAGAGGACTTAGAAATAGGCAAAGCCGACATCAAAGAAGTTAGAAGAGGGCAGAAATGGGGTCGAAATGGCCAAAAAAAGGCTTAAAATGAGTTAGAAATGGCAAAAATTCCTTCAGACGGGTTAGAAATGGGCAAAAATGGGTTTGAAAGCGGCAAAAATGGCTTCAAACAGGTTGGAAGTCTGTGAAAATGGGTTGGAAATAGCCAAAAATGCCTTAAAACTGGGAAGGATATGGGCAAATCGGGTTACAAATGACCAAAGATGTCTTAGAAACAGTAAAAAATGGCTTCAAGGAGGTTAGAAGTGGGTAAAAATGGGTGAGAAATGGCCAAAAATGTCTTAAGAAAGGGTGAGAAATGGGCAAAACTGGCTTAGAAATGGCCAAAAATGGCTTAAGAAAGGGTTTGAAATGGTCAAAAATGGGTTAGAAATGGGAAAAAAATTGGCTTGGAAAAGGTTAGAAGTGGGTAAAAATGGGTTGGAAGGAGCCAAAAATGTCTTAAAACTGGGAAGGATATGGGCCAATCGGGTTGACAAATGACCAAAAACGTCTTCAAAATAGTCAAAAATGGCTTCAAGGAGGTTAGAAGTGGGTAAAAATGGGTGAGAAATGGCCAAAAATGTCTTAAGAAAGGGTGAGAAATGGGCAAAACTGGCTTAGAAATGGCCAAAAATGGCTTAAGAAAGGGTTTGAAATGGTCAAAAATGGGTTAGAAATGGGAAAAAAATTGGCTTGGAAAAGGTTAGAAGTGGGTAAAAATGGGTTGGAAATAGCCAAAAATGTCTTAAAGCTGGGAAGGATATAGGCAAATCTGGTTACAAACGACCAAAAATGGCTTAAAAATGGCTAGAAATTGGCAAAGAGGACTTAGAAATAGGCAAAGCCGACATCAAAGAAGTTAGAAGAGGGCAGAAATGGGGTCGAAATGGCCAAAAAAAGGCTTAAAATGAGTTAGAAATGGCAAAAATTCCTTCAGACGGGTTAGAAATGGGCAAAAATGGGTTTGAAAGCGGCAAAAATGGCTTCAAACAGGTTGGAAGTCTGTGAAAATGGGTTGGAAATAGCCAAAAATGCCTTAAAACTGGGAAGGATATGGGCAAATCGGGTTACAAATGACCAAAGATGTCTTAGAAACAGTAAAAAATGGCTTCAAGGAGGTTAGAAGTGGGTAAAAATGGGTGAGAAATGGCCAAAAATGTCTTAAGAAAGGGTGAGAAATGGGCAAAACTGGCTTAGAAATGGCCAAAAATGGCTTAAGAAAGGGTTTGAAATGGTCAAAAATGGGTTAGAAATGGGAAAAAAATTGGCTTGGAAAAGGTTAGAAGTGGGTAAAAATGGGTTGGAAATAGCCAAAAATGTCTTAAAGCTGGGAAGGATATAGGCAAATCTGGTTACAAACGACCAAAAATGGCTTAAAAATGGCTAGAAATTGGCAAAGAGGACTTAGAAATAGGCAAAGCCGACATCAAAGAAGTTAGAAGAGGGCAGAAATGGGGTCGAAATGGCCAAAAAAAGGCTTAAAATGAGTTAGAAATGGCAAAAATTCCTTCAGACGGGTTAGAAATGGGCAAAAATGGGTTTGAAAGCGGCAAAAATGGCTTCAAACAGGTTGGAAGTCTGTGAAAATGGGTTGGAAATAGCCAAAAATGCCTTAAAACTGGGAAGGATATGGGCCAATCGGGTTACAAATGACCAAAGATGTCTTAGAAACAGTAAAAAATGGCTTCAAGGAGGTTAGAAGTGGGTAAAAATGGGTGAGAAATGGCCAAAAATGTCTTAAGAAAGGGTGAGAAATGGGCAAAACTGGCTTAGAAATGGCCAAAAATGGCTTAAGAAAGGGTTTGAAATGGTCAAAAATGGGTTAGAAATGGGAAAAAAATTGGCTTGGAAAAGGTTAGAAGTGGGTAAAAATGGGTTGGAAATAGCCAAAAATGTCTTAAAGCTGGGAAGGATATAGGCAAATCTGGTTACAGACGACCAAAAATGGCTTAAAAATGGCTAGAAATTGGCAAAGAGGACTTAGAAATAGGCAAAGCCGACATCAAAGAAGTTAGAAGAGGGCAGAAATGGGGTCGAAATGGCCAAAAAAAGGCTTAAAATGAGTTAGAAATGGCAAAAATTCCTTCAGACGGGTTAGAAATGGGCAAAAATGGGTTTGAAAGCGGCAAAAATGGCTTCAAACAGGTTGGAAGTCTGTGAAAATGGGTTGGAAATAGCCAAAAATGCCTTAAAACTGGGAAGGATATGGGCAAATCGGGTTACAAATGACCAAAGATGTCTTAGAAACAGTAAAAAATGGCTTCAAGGAGGTTAGAAGTGGGTAAAAATGGGTGAGAAATGGCCAAAAATGTCTTAAGAAAGGGTGAGAAATGGGCAAAACTGGCTTAGAAATGGCCAAAAATGGCTTAAGAAAGGGTTTGAAATGGTCAAAAATGGGTTAGAAATGGGAAAAAAATTGGCTTGGAAAAGGTTAGAAGTGGGTAAAAATGGGTTGGAAAGAGCCAAAAATGTCTTAAAACTGGGAAGGATATGGGCCAATCGGGTTTGAAATGACCAAAAACGTCTTCAAAATAGTCAAAAATGGCTTCAAGGAGGTTAGAAGTGGGTAAAAATGGGTGAGAAATGGCCAAAAATGTCTTAAGAAAGGGTGAGAAATGGGCAAAACTGGCTTAGAAATGGCCAAAAATGGCTTAAGAAAGGGTTTGAAATGGTCAAAAATGGGTTAGAAATGGGAAAAAAATTGGCTTGGAAAAGGTTAGAAGTGGGTAAAAATGGGTTGGAAATAGCCAAAAATGTCTTAAAGCTGGGAAGGATATAGGCAAATCTGGTTACAAACGACCAAAAATGGCTTAAAAATGGCTAGAAATTGGCAAAGAGGACTTAGAAATAGGCAAAGCCGACATCAAAGAAGTTAGAAGAGGGCAGAAATGGGGTCGAAATGGCCAAAAAAAGGCTTAAAATGAGTTAGAAATGGCAAAAATTCCTTCAGACGGGTTAGAAATGGGCAAAAATGGGTTTGAAAGCGGCAAAAATGGCTTCAAACAGGTTGGAAGTCTGTGAAAATGGGTTGGAAATAGCCAAAAATGCCTTAAAACTGGGAAGGATATGGGCCAATCGGGTTACAAATGACCAAAGATGTCTTAGAAACAGTAAAAAATGGCTTCAAGGAGGTTAGAAGTGGGTAAAAATGGGTGAGAAATGGCCAAAAATGTCTTAAGAAAGGGTGAGAAATGGGCAAAACTGGCTTAGAAATGGCCAAAAATGGCTTAAGAAAGGGTTTGAAATGGTCAAAAATGGGTTAGAAATGGGAAAAAAATTGGCTTGGAAAAGGTTAGAAGTGGGTAAAAATGGGTTGGAAATAGCCAAAAATGTCTTAAAGCTGGGAAGGATATAGGCAAATCTGGTTACAGACGACCAAAAATGGCTTAAAAATGGCTAGAAATTGGCAAAGAGGACTTAGAAATAGGCAAAGCCGACATCAAAGAAGTTAGAAGAGGGCAGAAATGGGGTCGAAATGGCCAAAAAAAGGCTTAAAATGAGTTAGAAATGGCAAAAATTCCTTCAGACGGGTTAGAAATGGGCAAAAATGGGTTTGAAAGCGGCAAAAATGGCTTCAAACAGGTTGGAAGTCTGTGAAAATGGGTTGGAAATAGCCAAAAATGCCTTAAAACTGGGAAGGATATGGGCAAATCGGGTTACAAATGACCAAAGATGTCTTAGAAACAGTAAAAAATGGCTTCAAGGAGGTTAGAAGTGGGTAAAAATGGGTGAGAAATGGCCAAAAATGTCTTAAGAAAGGGTGAGAAATGGGCAAAACTGGCTTAGAAATGGCCAAAAATGGCTTAAGAAAGGGTTTGAAATGGTCAAAAATGGGTTAGAAATGGGAAAAAAATTGGCTTGGAAAAGGTTAGAAGTGGGTAAAAATGGGTTGGAAGAGCCAAAAATGTCTTAAAACTGGGAAGGATATGGGCCAATCGGGTTTGAAATGACCAAAAACGTCTTCAAAATAGTCAAAAATGGCTTCAAGGAGGTTAGAAGTGGGTAAAAATGGGTGAGAAATGGCCAAAAATGTCTTAAGAAAGGGTGAGAAATGGGCAAAACTGGCTTAGAAATGGCCAAAAATGGCTTAAGAAAGGGTTTGAAATGGTCAAAAATGGGTTAGAAATGGGAAAAAAATTGGCTTGGAAAAGGTTAGAAGTGGGTAAAAATGGGTTGGAAATAGCCAAAAATGTCTTAAAGCTGGGAAGGATATAGGCAAATCTGGTTACAAACGACCAAAAATGGCTTAAAAATGGCTAGAAATTGGCAAAGAGGACTTAGAAATAGGCAAAGCCGACATCAAAGAAGTTAGAAGAGGGCAGAAATGGGGTCGAAATGGCCAAAAAAAGGCTTAAAATGAGTTAGAAATGGCAAAAATTCCTTCAGACGGGTTAGAAATGGGCAAAAATGGGTTTGAAAGCGGCAAAAATGGCTTCAAACAGGTTGGAAGTCTGTGAAAATGGGTTGGAAATAGCCAAAAATGCCTTAAAACTGGGAAGGATATGGGCCAATCGGGTTACAAATGACCAAAGATGTCTTAGAAACAGTAAAAAATGGCTTCAAGGAGGTTAGAAGTGGGTAAAAATGGGTGAGAAATGGCCAAAAATGTCTTAAGAAAGGGTGAGAAATGGGCAAAACTGGCTTAGAAATGGCCAAAAATGGCTTAAGAAAGGGTTTGAAATGGTCAAAAATGGGTTAGAAATGGGAAAAAAATTGGCTTGGAAAAGGTTAGAAGTGGGTAAAAATGGGTTGGAAATAGCCAAAAATGTCTTAAAGCTGGGAAGGATATAGGCAAATCTGGTTACAAACGACCAAAAATGGCTTAAAAATGGCTAGAAATTGGCAAAGAGGACTTAGAAATAGGCAAAGCCGACATCAAAGAAGTTAGAAGAGGGCAGAAATGGGGTCGAAATGGCCAAAAAAAGGCTTAAAATGAGTTAGAAATGGCAAAAATTCCTTCAGACGGGTTAGAAATGGGCAAAAATGGGTTTGAAAGCGGCAAAAATGGCTTCAAACAGGTTGGAAGTCTGTGAAAATGGGTTGGAAATAGCCAAAAATGCCTTAAAACTGGGAAGGATATGGGCCAATCGGGTTACAAATGACCAAAGATGTCTTAGAAACAGTAAAAAATGGCTTCAAGGAGGTTAGAAGTGGGTAAAAATGGGTGAGAAATGGCCAAAAATGTCTTAAGAAAGGGTGAGAAATGGGCAAAACTGGCTTAGAAATGGCCAAAAATGGCTTAAGAAAGGGTTTGAAATGGTCAAAAATGGGTTAGAAATGGGAAAAAAATTGGCTTGGAAAAGGTTAGAAGTGGGTAAAAATGGGTTGGAAATAGCCAAAAATGTCTTAAAGCTGGGAAGGATATAGGCAAATCTGGTTACAGACGACCAAAAATGGCTTAAAAATGGCTAGAAATTGGCAAAGAGGACTTAGAAATAGGCAAAGCCGACATCAAAGAAGTTAGAAGAGGGCAGAAATGGGGTCGAAATGGCCAAAAAAAGGCTTAAAATGAGTTAGAAATGGCAAAAATTCCTTCAGACGGGTTAGAAATGGGCAAAAATGGGTTTGAAAGCGGCAAAAATGGCTTCAAACAGGTTGGAAGTCTGTGAAAATGGGTTGGAAATAGCCAAAAATGCCTTAAAACTGGGAAGGATATGGGCCAATCGGGTTACAAATGACCAAAGATGTCTTAGAAACAGTAAAAAATGGCTTCAAGGAGGTTAGAAGTGGGTAAAAATGGGTGAGAAATGGCCAAAAATGTCTTAAGAAAGGGTGAGAAATGGGCAAAACTGGCTTAGAAATGGCCAAAAATGGCTTAAGAAAGGGTTTGAAATGGTCAAAAATGGGTTAGAAATGGGAAAAAAATTGGCTTGGAAAAGGTTAGAAGTGGGTAAAAATGGGTTGGAAGGAGCCAAAAATGTCTTAAAACTGGGAAGGATATGGGCCAATCGGGTTGAAAATGACCAAAACGTCTTCAAAATAGTCAAAAATGGCTTCAAGGAGGTTAGAAGTGGGTAAAAATGGGTGAGAAATGGCCAAAAATGTCTTAAGAAAGGGTGAGAAATGGGCAAAACTGGCTTAGAAATGGCCAAAAATGGCTTAAGAAAGGGTTTGAAATGGTCAAAAATGGGTTAGAAATGGGAAAAAAATTGGCTTGGAAAAGGTTAGAAGTGGGTAAAAATGGGTTGGAAATAGCCAAAAATGTCTTAAAGCTGGGAAGGATATAGGCAAATCTGGTTACAAACGACCAAAAATGGCTTAAAAATGGCTAGAAATTGGCAAAGAGGACTTAGAAATAGGCAAAGCCGACATCAAAGAAGTTAGAAGAGGGCAGAAATGGGGTCGAAATGGCCAAAAAAAGGCTTAAAATGAGTTAGAAATGGCAAAAATTCCTTCAGACGGGTTAGAAATGGGCAAAAATGGGTTTGAAAGCGGCAAAAATGGCTTCAAACAGGTTGGAAGTCTGTGAAAATGGGTTGGAAATAGCCAAAAATGCCTTAAAACTGGGAAGGATATGGGCCAATCGGGTTACAAATGACCAAAGATGTCTTAGAAACAGTAAAAAATGGCTTCAAGGAGGTTAGAAGTGGGTAAAAATGGGTGAGAAATGGCCAAAAATGTCTTAAGAAAGGGTGAGAAATGGGCAAAACTGGCTTAGAAATGGCCAAAAATGGCTTAAGAAAGGGTTTGAAATGGTCAAAAATGGGTTAGAAATGGGAAAAAAATTGGCTTGGAAAAGGTTAGAAGTGGGTAAAAATGGGTTGGAAATAGCCAAAAATGTCTTAAAGCTGGGAAGGATATAGGCAAATCTGGTTACAAACGACCAAAAATGGCTTAAAAATGGCTAGAAATTGGCAAAGAGGACTTAGAAATAGGCAAAGCCGACATCAAAGAAGTTAGAAGAGGGCAGAAATGGGGTCGAAATGGCCAAAAAAAGGCTTAAAATGAGTTAGAAATGGCAAAAATTCCTTCAGACGGGTTAGAAATGGGCAAAAATGGGTTTGAAAGCGGCAAAAATGGCTTCAAACAGGTTGGAAGTCTGTGAAAATGGGTTGGAAATAGCCAAAAATGCCTTAAAACTGGGAAGGATATGGGCCAATCGGGTTACAAATGACCAAAGATGTCTTAGAAACAGTAAAAAATGGCTTCAAGGAGGTTAGAAGTGGGTAAAAATGGGTGAGAAATGGCCAAAAATGTCTTAAGAAAGGGTGAGAAATGGGCAAAACTGGCTTAGAAATGGCCAAAAATGGCTTAAGAAAGGGTTTGAAATGGTCAAAAATGGGTTAGAAATGGGAAAAAAATTGGCTTGGAAAAGGTTAGAAGTGGGTAAAAATGGGTTGGAAAGGAGCCAAAAATGTCTTAAAACTGGGAAGGATATGGGCCAATCGGGTTTGAAATGACCAAAAACGTCTTCAAAATAGTCAAAAATGGCTTCAAGGAGGTTAGAAGTGGGTAAAAATGGGTGAGAAATGGCCAAAAATGTCTTAAGAAAGGGTGAGAAATGGGCAAAACTGGCTTAGAAATGGCCAAAAATGGCTTAAGAAAGGGTTTGAAATGGTCAAAAATGGGTTAGAAATGGGAAAAAAATTGGCTTGGAAAAGGTTAGAAGTGGGTAAAAATGGGTTGGAAATAGCCAAAAATGTCTTAAAGCTGGGAAGGATATAGGCAAATCTGGTTACAAACGACCAAAAATGGCTTAAAAATGGCTAGAAATTGGCAAAGAGGACTTAGAAATAGGCAAAGCCGACATCAAAGAAGTTAGAAGAGGGCAGAAATGGGGTCGAAATGGCCAAAAAAAGGCTTAAAATGAGTTAGAAATGGCAAAAATTCCTTCAGACGGGTTAGAAATGGGCAAAAATGGGTTTGAAAGCGGCAAAAATGGCTTCAAACAGGTTGGAAGTCTGTGAAAATGGGTTGGAAATAGCCAAAAATGCCTTAAAACTGGGAAGGATATGGGCCAATCGGGTTACAAATGACCAAAGATGTCTTAGAAACAGTAAAAAATGGCTTCAAGGAGGTTAGAAGTGGGTAAAAATGGGTGAGAAATGGCCAAAAATGTCTTAAGAAAGGGTGAGAAATGGGCAAAACTGGCTTAGAAATGGCCAAAAATGGCTTAAGAAAGGGTTTGAAATGGTCAAAAATGGGTTAGAAATGGGAAAAAAATTGGCTTGGAAAAGGTTAGAAGTGGGTAAAAATGGGTTGGAAATAGCCAAAAATGTCTTAAAGCTGGGAAGGATATAGGCAAATCTGGTTACAAACGACCAAAAATGGCTTAAAAATGGCTAGAAATTGGCAAAGAGGACTTAGAAATAGGCAAAGCCGACATCAAAGAAGTTAGAAGAGGGCAGAAATGGGGTCGAAATGGCCAAAAAAAGGCTTAAAATGAGTTAGAAATGGCAAAAATTCCTTCAGACGGGTTAGAAATGGGCAAAAATGGGTTTGAAAGCGGCAAAAATGGCTTCAAACAGGTTGGAAGTCTGTGAAAATGGGTTGGAAATAGCCAAAAATGCCTTAAAACTGGGAAGGATATGGGCAAATCGGGTTACAAATGACCAAAGATGTCTTAGAAACAGTAAAAAATGGCTTCAAGGAGGTTAGAAGTGGGTAAAAATGGGTGAGAAATGGCCAAAAATGTCTTAAGAAAGGGTGAGAAATGGGCAAAACTGGCTTAGAAATGGCCAAAAATGGCTTAAGAAAGGGTTTGAAATGGTCAAAAATGGGTTAGAAATGGGAAAAAAATTGGCTTGGAAAAGGTTAGAAGTGGGTAAAAATGGGTTGGAAAGAGCCAAAAATGTCTTAAAACTGGGAAGGATATGGGCCAATCGGGTTTGAAATGACCAAAAACGTCTTCAAAATAGTCAAAAATGGCTTCAAGGAGGTTAGAAGTGGGTAAAAATGGGTGAGAAATGGCCAAAAATGTCTTAAGAAAGGGTGAGAAATGGGCAAAACTGGCTTAGAAATGGCCAAAAATGGCTTAAGAAAGGGTTTGAAATGGTCAAAAATGGGTTAGAAATGGGAAAAAAATTGGCTTGGAAAAGGTTAGAAGTGGGTAAAAATGGGTTGGAAATAGCCAAAAATGTCTTAAAGCTGGGAAGGATATAGGCAAATCTGGTTACAAACGACCAAAAATGGCTTAAAAATGGCTAGAAATTGGCAAAGAGGACTTAGAAATAGGCAAAGCCGACATCAAAGAAGTTAGAAGAGGGCAGAAATGGGGTCGAAATGGCCAAAAAAAGGCTTAAAATGAGTTAGAAATGGCAAAAATTCCTTCAGACGGGTTAGAAATGGGCAAAAATGGGTTTGAAAGCGGCAAAAATGGCTTCAAACAGGTTGGAAGTCTGTGAAAATGGGTTGGAAATAGCCAAAAATGCCTTAAAACTGGGAAGGATATGGGCCAATCGGGTTACAAATGACCAAAGATGTCTTAGAAACAGTAAAAAATGGCTTCAAGGAGGTTAGAAGTGGGTAAAAATGGGTGAGAAATGGCCAAAAATGTCTTAAGAAAGGGTGAGAAATGGGCAAAACTGGCTTAGAAATGGCCAAAAATGGCTTAAGAAAGGGTTTGAAATGGTCAAAAATGGGTTAGAAATGGGAAAAAAATTGGCTTGGAAAAGGTTAGAAGTGGGTAAAAATGGGTTGGAAATAGCCAAAAATGTCTTAAAGCTGGGAAGGATATAGGCAAATCTGGTTACAAACGACCAAAAATGGCTTAAAAATGGCTAGAAATTGGCAAAGAGGACTTAGAAATAGGCAAAGCCGACATCAAAGAAGTTAGAAGAGGGCAGAAATGGGGTCGAAATGGCCAAAAAAAGGCTTAAAATGAGTTAGAAATGGCAAAAATTCCTTCAGACGGGTTAGAAATGGGCAAAAATGGGTTTGAAAGCGGCAAAAATGGCTTCAAACAGGTTGGAAGTCTGTGAAAATGGGTTGGAAATAGCCAAAAATGCCTTAAAACTGGGAAGGATATGGGCCAATCGGGTTACAAATGACCAAAGATGTCTTAGAAACAGTAAAAAATGGCTTCAAGGAGGTTAGAAGTGGGTAAAAATGGGTGAGAAATGGCCAAAAATGTCTTAAGAAAGGGTGAGAAATGGGCAAAACTGGCTTAGAAATGGCCAAAAATGGCTTAAGAAAGGGTTTGAAATGGTCAAAAATGGGTTAGAAATGGGAAAAAAATTGGCTTGGAAAAGGTTAGAAGTGGGTAAAAATGGGTTGGAAGGAGCCAAAAATGTCTTAAAACTGGGAAGGATATGGGCCAATCGGGTTTGAAATGACCAAAAACGTCTTCAAAATAGTCAAAAATGGCTTCAAGGAGGTTAGAAGTGGGTAAAAATGGGTGAGAAATGGCCAAAAATGTCTTAAGAAAGGGTGAGAAATGGGCAAAACTGGCTTAGAAATGGCCAAAAATGGCTTAAGAAAGGGTTTGAAATGGTCAAAAATGGGTTAGAAATGGGAAAAAAATTGGCTTGGAAAAGGTTAGAAGTGGGTAAAAATGGGTTGGAAATAGCCAAAAATGTCTTAAAGCTGGGAAGGATATAGGCAAATCTGGTTACAAACGACCAAAAATGGCTTAAAAATGGCTAGAAATTGGCAAAGAGGACTTAGAAATAGGCAAAGCCGACATCAAAGAAGTTAGAAGAGGGCAGAAATGGGGTCGAAATGGCCAAAAAAAGGCTTAAAATGAGTTAGAAATGGCAAAAATTCCTTCAGACGGGTTAGAAATGGGCAAAAATGGGTTTGAAAGCGGCAAAAATGGCTTCAAACAGGTTGGAAGTCTGTGAAAATGGGTTGGAAATAGCCAAAAATGCCTTAAAACTGGGAAGGATATGGGCCAATCGGGTTACAAATGACCAAAGATGTCTTAGAAACAGTAAAAAATGGCTTCAAGGAGGTTAGAAGTGGGTAAAAATGGGTGAGAAATGGCCAAAAATGTCTTAAGAAAGGGTGAGAAATGGGCAAAACTGGCTTAGAAATGGCCAAAAATGGCTTAAGAAAGGGTTTGAAATGGTCAAAAATGGGTTAGAAATGGGAAAAAAATTGGCTTGGAAAAGGTTAGAAGTGGGTAAAAATGGGTTGGAAGGAGCCAAAAATGTCTTAAAACTGGGAAGGATATGGGCCAATCGGGTTGACAATGACCAAAAACGTCTTCAAAATAGTCAAAAATGGCTTCAAGGAGGTTAGAAGTGGGTAAAAATGGGTGAGAAATGGCCAAAAATGTCTTAAGAAAGGGTGAGAAATGGGCAAAACTGGCTTAGAAATGGCCAAAAATGGCTTAAGAAAGGGTTTGAAATGGTCAAAAATGGGTTAGAAATGGGAAAAAAATTGGCTTGGAAAAGGTTAGAAGTGGGTAAAAATGGGTTGGAAATAGCCAAAAATGTCTTAAAGCTGGGAAGGATATAGGCAAATCTGGTTACAAACGACCAAAAATGGCTTAAAAATGGCTAGAAATTGGCAAAGAGGACTTAGAAATAGGCAAAGCCGACATCAAAGAAGTTAGAAGAGGGCAGAAATGGGGTCGAAATGGCCAAAAAAAGGCTTAAAATGAGTTAGAAATGGCAAAAATTCCTTCAGACGGGTTAGAAATGGGCAAAAATGGGTTTGAAAGCGGCAAAAATGGCTTCAAACAGGTTGGAAGTCTGTGAAAATGGGTTGGAAATAGCCAAAAATGCCTTAAAACTGGGAAGGATATGGGCCAATCGGGTTACAAATGACCAAAGATGTCTTAGAAACAGTAAAAAATGGCTTCAAGGAGGTTAGAAGTGGGTAAAAATGGGTGAGAAATGGCCAAAAATGTCTTAAGAAAGGGTGAGAAATGGGCAAAACTGGCTTAGAAATGGCCAAAAATGGCTTAAGAAAGGGTTTGAAATGGTCAAAAATGGGTTAGAAATGGGAAAAAAATTGGCTTGGAAAAGGTTAGAAGTGGGTAAAAATGGGTTGGAAATAGCCAAAAATGTCTTAAAGCTGGGAAGGATATAGGCAAATCTGGTTACAAACGACCAAAAATGGCTTAAAAATGGCTAGAAATTGGCAAAGAGGACTTAGAAATAGGCAAAGCCGACATCAAAGAAGTTAGAAGAGGGCAGAAATGGGGTCGAAATGGCCAAAAAAAGGCTTAAAATGAGTTAGAAATGGCAAAAATTCCTTCAGACGGGTTAGAAATGGGCAAAAATGGGTTTGAAAGCGGCAAAAATGGCTTCAAACAGGTTGGAAGTCTGTGAAAATGGGTTGGAAATAGCCAAAAATGCCTTAAAACTGGGAAGGATATGGGCCAATCGGGTTACAAATGACCAAAGATGTCTTAGAAACAGTAAAAAATGGCTTCAAGGAGGTTAGAAGTGGGTAAAAATGGGTGAGAAATGGCCAAAAATGTCTTAAGAAAGGGTGAGAAATGGGCAAAACTGGCTTAGAAATGGCCAAAAATGGCTTAAGAAAGGGTTTGAAATGGTCAAAAATGGGTTAGAAATGGGAAAAAAATTGGCTTGGAAAAGGTTAGAAGTGGGTAAAAATGGGTTGGAAATAGCCAAAAATGTCTTAAAGCTGGGAAGGATATAGGCAAATCTGGTTACAGACGACCAAAAATGGCTTAAAAATGGCTAGAAATTGGCAAAGAGGACTTAGAAATAGGCAAAGCCGACATCAAAGAAGTTAGAAGAGGGCAGAAATGGGGTCGAAATGGCCAAAAAAAGGCTTAAAATGAGTTAGAAATGGCAAAAATTCCTTCAGACGGGTTAGAAATGGGCAAAAATGGGTTTGAAAGCGGCAAAAATGGCTTCAAACAGGTTGGAAGTCTGTGAAAATGGGTTGGAAATAGCCAAAAATGCCTTAAAACTGGGAAGGATATGGGCCAATCGGGTTACAAATGACCAAAGATGTCTTAGAAACAGTAAAAAATGGCTTCAAGGAGGTTAGAAGTGGGTAAAAATGGGTGAGAAATGGCCAAAAATGTCTTAAGAAAGGGTGAGAAATGGGCAAAACTGGCTTAGAAATGGCCAAAAATGGCTTAAGAAAGGGTTTGAAATGGTCAAAAATGGGTTAGAAATGGGAAAAAAATTGGCTTGGAAAAGGTTAGAAGTGGGTAAAAATGGGTTGGAAGGAGCCAAAAATGTCTTAAAACTGGGAAGGATATGGGCCAATCGGGTTTGAAAATGACCAAAAACGTCTTCAAAATAGTCAAAAATGGCTTCAAGGAGGTTAGAAGTGGGTAAAAATGGGTGAGAAATGGCCAAAAATGTCTTAAGAAAGGGTGAGAAATGGGCAAAACTGGCTTAGAAATGGCCAAAAATGGCTTAAGAAAGGGTTTGAAATGGTCAAAAATGGGTTAGAAATGGGAAAAAAATTGGCTTGGAAAAGGTTAGAAGTGGGTAAAAATGGGTTGGAAATAGCCAAAAATGTCTTAAAGCTGGGAAGGATATAGGCAAATCTGGTTACAAACGACCAAAAATGGCTTAAAAATGGCTAGAAATTGGCAAAGAGGACTTAGAAATAGGCAAAGCCGACATCAAAGAAGTTAGAAGAGGGCAGAAATGGGGTCGAAATGGCCAAAAAAAGGCTTAAAATGAGTTAGAAATGGCAAAAATTCCTTCAGACGGGTTAGAAATGGGCAAAAATGGGTTTGAAAGCGGCAAAAATGGCTTCAAACAGGTTGGAAGTCTGTGAAAATGGGTTGGAAATAGCCAAAAATGCCTTAAAACTGGGAAGGATATGGGCCAATCGGGTTACAAATGACCAAAGATGTCTTAGAAACAGTAAAAAATGGCTTCAAGGAGGTTAGAAGTGGGTAAAAATGGGTGAGAAATGGCCAAAAATGTCTTAAGAAAGGGTGAGAAATGGGCAAAACTGGCTTAGAAATGGCCAAAAATGGCTTAAGAAAGGGTTTGAAATGGTCAAAAATGGGTTAGAAATGGGAAAAAAATTGGCTTGGAAAAGGTTAGAAGTGGGTAAAAATGGGTTGGAAATAGCCAAAAATGTCTTAAAGCTGGGAAGGATATAGGCAAATCTGGTTACAAACGACCAAAAATGGCTTAAAAATGGCTAGAAATTGGCAAAGAGGACTTAGAAATAGGCAAAGCCGACATCAAAGAAGTTAGAAGAGGGCAGAAATGGGGTCGAAATGGCCAAAAAAAGGCTTAAAATGAGTTAGAAATGGCAAAAATTCCTTCAGACGGGTTAGAAATGGGCAAAAATGGGTTTGAAAGCGGCAAAAATGGCTTCAAACAGGTTGGAAGTCTGTGAAAATGGGTTGGAAATAGCCAAAAATGCCTTAAAACTGGGAAGGATATGGGCCAATCGGGTTACAAATGACCAAAGATGTCTTAGAAACAGTAAAAAATGGCTTCAAGGAGGTTAGAAGTGGGTAAAAATGGGTGAGAAATGGCCAAAAATGTCTTAAGAAAGGGTGAGAAATGGGCAAAACTGGCTTAGAAATGGCCAAAAATGGCTTAAGAAAGGGTTTGAAATGGTCAAAAATGGGTTAGAAATGGGAAAAAAATTGGCTTGGAAAAGGTTAGAAGTGGGTAAAAATGGGTTGGAAATAGCCAAAAATGTCTTAAAGCTGGGAAGGATATAGGCAAATCTGGTTACAGACGACCAAAAATGGCTTAAAAATGGCTAGAAATTGGCAAAGAGGACTTAGAAATAGGCAAAGCCGACATCAAAGAAGTTAGAAGAGGGCAGAAATGGGGTCGAAATGGCCAAAAAAAGGCTTAAAATGAGTTAGAAATGGCAAAAATTCCTTCAGACGGGTTAGAAATGGGCAAAAATGGGTTTGAAAGCGGCAAAAATGGCTTCAAACAGGTTGGAAGTCTGTGAAAATGGGTTGGAAATAGCCAAAAATGCCTTAAAACTGGGAAGGATATGGGCCAATCGGGTTACAAATGACCAAAGATGTCTTAGAAACAGTAAAAAATGGCTTCAAGGAGGTTAGAAGTGGGTAAAAATGGGTGAGAAATGGCCAAAAATGTCTTAAGAAAGGGTGAGAAATGGGCAAAACTGGCTTAGAAATGGCCAAAAATGGCTTAAGAAAGGGTTTGAAATGGTCAAAAATGGGTTAGAAATGGGAAAAAAATTGGCTTGGAAAAGGTTAGAAGTGGGTAAAAATGGGTTGGAAAGAGCCAAAAATGTCTTAAAACTGGGAAGGATATGGGCCAATCGGGTTGAAATGACCAAAAACGTCTTCAAAATAGTCAAAAATGGCTTCAAGGAGGTTAGAAGTGGGTAAAAATGGGTGAGAAATGGCCAAAAATGTCTTAAGAAAGGGTGAGAAATGGGCAAAACTGGCTTAGAAATGGCCAAAAATGGCTTAAGAAAGGGTTTGAAATGGTCAAAAATGGGTTAGAAATGGGAAAAAAATTGGCTTGGAAAAGGTTAGAAGTGGGTAAAAATGGGTTGGAAATAGCCAAAAATGTCTTAAAGCTGGGAAGGATATAGGCAAATCTGGTTACAAACGACCAAAAATGGCTTAAAAATGGCTAGAAATTGGCAAAGAGGACTTAGAAATAGGCAAAGCCGACATCAAAGAAGTTAGAAGAGGGCAGAAATGGGGTCGAAATGGCCAAAAAAAGGCTTAAAATGAGTTAGAAATGGCAAAAATTCCTTCAGACGGGTTAGAAATGGGCAAAAATGGGTTTGAAAGCGGCAAAAATGGCTTCAAACAGGTTGGAAGTCTGTGAAAATGGGTTGGAAATAGCCAAAAATGCCTTAAAACTGGGAAGGATATGGGCCAATCGGGTTACAAATGACCAAAGATGTCTTAGAAACAGTAAAAAATGGCTTCAAGGAGGTTAGAAGTGGGTAAAAATGGGTGAGAAATGGCCAAAAATGTCTTAAGAAAGGGTGAGAAATGGGCAAAACTGGCTTAGAAATGGCCAAAAATGGCTTAAGAAAGGGTTTGAAATGGTCAAAAATGGGTTAGAAATGGGAAAAAAATTGGCTTGGAAAAGGTTAGAAGTGGGTAAAAATGGGTTGGAAATAGCCAAAAATGTCTTAAAGCTGGGAAGGATATAGGCAAATCTGGTTACAAACGACCAAAAATGGCTTAAAAATGGCTAGAAATTGGCAAAGAGGACTTAGAAATAGGCAAAGCCGACATCAAAGAAGTTAGAAGAGGGCAGAAATGGGGTCGAAATGGCCAAAAAAAGGCTTAAAATGAGTTAGAAATGGCAAAAATTCCTTCAGACGGGTTAGAAATGGGCAAAAATGGGTTTGAAAGCGGCAAAAATGGCTTCAAACAGGTTGGAAGTCTGTGAAAATGGGTTGGAAATAGCCAAAAATGCCTTAAAACTGGGAAGGATATGGGCAAATCGGGTTACAAATGACCAAAGATGTCTTAGAAACAGTAAAAAATGGCTTCAAGGAGGTTAGAAGTGGGTAAAAATGGGTGAGAAATGGCCAAAAATGTCTTAAGAAAGGGTGAGAAATGGGCAAAACTGGCTTAGAAATGGCCAAAAATGGCTTAAGAAAGGGTTTGAAATGGTCAAAAATGGGTTAGAAATGGGAAAAAAATTGGCTTGGAAAAGGTTAGAAGTGGGTAAAAATGGGTTGGAAATAGCCAAAAATGTCTTAAAGCTGGGAAGGATATAGGCAAATCTGGTTACAGACGACCAAAAATGGCTTAAAAATGGCTAGAAATTGGCAAAGAGGACTTAGAAATAGGCAAAGCCGACATCAAAGAAGTTAGAAGAGGGCAGAAATGGGGTCGAAATGGCCAAAAAAAGGCTTAAAATGAGTTAGAAATGGCAAAAATTCCTTCAGACGGGTTAGAAATGGGCAAAAATGGGTTTGAAAGCGGCAAAAATGGCTTCAAACAGGTTGGAAGTCTGTGAAAATGGGTTGGAAATAGCCAAAAATGCCTTAAAACTGGGAAGGATATGGGCCAATCGGGTTACAAATGACCAAAGATGTCTTAGAAACAGTAAAAAATGGCTTCAAGGAGGTTAGAAGTGGGTAAAAATGGGTGAGAAATGGCCAAAAATGTCTTAAGAAAGGGTGAGAAATGGGCAAAACTGGCTTAGAAATGGCCAAAAATGGCTTAAGAAAGGGTTTGAAATGGTCAAAAATGGGTTAGAAATGGGAAAAAAATTGGCTTGGAAAAGGTTAGAAGTGGGTAAAAATGGGTTGGAAATAGCCAAAAATGTCTTAAAGCTGGGAAGGATATAGGCAAATCTGGTTACAAACGACCAAAAATGGCTTAAAAATGGCTAGAAATTGGCAAAGAGGACTTAGAAATAGGCAAAGCCGACATCAAAGAAGTTAGAAGAGGGCAGAAATGGGGTCGAAATGGCCAAAAAAAGGCTTAAAATGAGTTAGAAATGGCAAAAATTCCTTCAGACGGGTTAGAAATGGGCAAAAATGGGTTTGAAAGCGGCAAAAATGGCTTCAAACAGGTTGGAAGTCTGTGAAAATGGGTTGGAAATAGCCAAAAATGCCTTAAAACTGGGAAGGATATGGGCCAATCGGGTTACAAATGACCAAAGATGTCTTAGAAACAGTAAAAAATGGCTTCAAGGAGGTTAGAAGTGGGTAAAAATGGGTGAGAAATGGCCAAAAATGTCTTAAGAAAGGGTGAGAAATGGGCAAAACTGGCTTAGAAATGGCCAAAAATGGCTTAAGAAAGGGTTTGAAATGGTCAAAAATGGGTTAGAAATGGGAAAAAAATTGGCTTGGAAAAGGTTAGAAGTGGGTAAAAATGGGTTGGAAATAGCCAAAAATGTCTTAAAGCTGGGAAGGATATAGGCAAATCTGGTTACAAACGACCAAAAATGGCTTAAAAATGGCTAGAAATTGGCAAAGAGGACTTAGAAATAGGCAAAGCCGACATCAAAGAAGTTAGAAGAGGGCAGAAATGGGGTCGAAATGGCCAAAAAAAGGCTTAAAATGAGTTAGAAATGGCAAAAATTCCTTCAGACGGGTTAGAAATGGGCAAAAATGGGTTTGAAAGCGGCAAAAATGGCTTCAAACAGGTTGGAAGTCTGTGAAAATGGGTTGGAAATAGCCAAAAATGCCTTAAAACTGGGAAGGATATGGGCCAATCGGGTTACAAATGACCAAAGATGTCTTAGAAACAGTAAAAAATGGCTTCAAGGAGGTTAGAAGTGGGTAAAAATGGGTGAGAAATGGCCAAAAATGTCTTAAGAAAGGGTGAGAAATGGGCAAAACTGGCTTAGAAATGGCCAAAAATGGCTTAAGAAAGGGTTTGAAATGGTCAAAAATGGGTTAGAAATGGGAAAAAAATTGGCTTGGAAAAGGTTAGAAGTGGGTAAAAATGGGTTGGAAATAGCCAAAAATGTCTTAAAGCTGGGAAGGATATAGGCAAATCTGGTTACAAACGACCAAAAATGGCTTAAAAATGGCTAGAAATTGGCAAAGAGGACTTAGAAATAGGCAAAGCCGACATCAAAGAAGTTAGAAGAGGGCAGAAATGGGGTCGAAATGGCCAAAAAAAGGCTTAAAATGAGTTAGAAATGGCAAAAATTCCTTCAGACGGGTTAGAAATGGGCAAAAATGGGTTTGAAAGCGGCAAAAATGGCTTCAAACAGGTTGGAAGTCTGTGAAAATGGGTTGGAAATAGCCAAAAATGCCTTAAAACTGGGAAGGATATGGGCCAATCGGGTTACAAATGACCAAAGATGTCTTAGAAACAGTAAAAAATGGCTTCAAGGAGGTTAGAAGTGGGTAAAAATGGGTGAGAAATGGCCAAAAATGTCTTAAGAAAGGGTGAGAAATGGGCAAAACTGGCTTAGAAATGGCCAAAAATGGCTTAAGAAAGGGTTTGAAATGGTCAAAAATGGGTTAGAAATGGGAAAAAAATTGGCTTGGAAAAGGTTAGAAGTGGGTAAAAATGGGTTGGAAATAGCCAAAAATGTCTTAAAGCTGGGAAGGATATAGGCAAATCTGGTTACAGACGACCAAAAATGGCTTAAAAATGGCTAGAAATTGGCAAAGAGGACTTAGAAATAGGCAAAGCCGACATCAAAGAAGTTAGAAGAGGGCAGAAATGGGGTCGAAATGGCCAAAAAAAGGCTTAAAATGAGTTAGAAATGGCAAAAATTCCTTCAGACGGGTTAGAAATGGGCAAAAATGGGTTTGAAAGCGGCAAAAATGGCTTCAAACAGGTTGGAAGTCTGTGAAAATGGGTTGGAAATAGCCAAAAATGCCTTAAAACTGGGAAGGATATGGGCCAATCGGGTTACAAATGACCAAAGATGTCTTAGAAACAGTAAAAAATGGCTTCAAGGAGGTTAGAAGTGGGTAAAAATGGGTGAGAAATGGCCAAAAATGTCTTAAGAAAGGGTGAGAAATGGGCAAAACTGGCTTAGAAATGGCCAAAAATGGCTTAAGAAAGGGTTTGAAATGGTCAAAAATGGGTTAGAAATGGGAAAAAAATTGGCTTGGAAAAGGTTAGAAGTGGGTAAAAATGGGTTGGAAGGAGCCAAAAATGTCTTAAAACTGGGAAGGATATGGGCCAATCGGGTTACAAATGACCAAAAACGTCTTCAAAATAGTCAAAAATGGCTTCAAGGAGGTTAGAAGTGGGTAAAAATGGGTGAGAAATGGCCAAAAATGTCTTAAGAAAGGGTGAGAAATGGGCAAAACTGGCTTAGAAATGGCCAAAAATGGCTTAAGAAAGGGTTTGAAATGGTCAAAAATGGGTTAGAAATGGGAAAAAAATTGGCTTGGAAAAGGTTAGAAGTGGGTAAAAATGGGTTGGAAATAGCCAAAAATGTCTTAAAGCTGGGAAGGATATAGGCAAATCTGGTTACAAACGACCAAAAATGGCTTAAAAATGGCTAGAAATTGGCAAAGAGGACTTAGAAATAGGCAAAGCCGACATCAAAGAAGTTAGAAGAGGGCAGAAATGGGGTCGAAATGGCCAAAAAAAGGCTTAAAATGAGTTAGAAATGGCAAAAATTCCTTCAGACGGGTTAGAAATGGGCAAAAATGGGTTTGAAAGCGGCAAAAATGGCTTCAAACAGGTTGGAAGTCTGTGAAAATGGGTTGGAAATAGCCAAAAATGCCTTAAAACTGGGAAGGATATGGGCCAATCGGGTTACAAATGACCAAAGATGTCTTAGAAACAGTAAAAAATGGCTTCAAGGAGGTTAGAAGTGGGTAAAAATGGGTGAGAAATGGCCAAAAATGTCTTAAGAAAGGGTGAGAAATGGGCAAAACTGGCTTAGAAATGGCCAAAAATGGCTTAAGAAAGGGTTTGAAATGGTCAAAAATGGGTTAGAAATGGGAAAAAAATTGGCTTGGAAAAGGTTAGAAGTGGGTAAAAATGGGTTGGAAATAGCCAAAAATGTCTTAAAGCTGGGAAGGATATAGGCAAATCTGGTTACAAACGACCAAAAATGGCTTAAAAATGGCTAGAAATTGGCAAAGAGGACTTAGAAATAGGCAAAGCCGACATCAAAGAAGTTAGAAGAGGGCAGAAATGGGGTCGAAATGGCCAAAAAAAGGCTTAAAATGAGTTAGAAATGGCAAAAATTCCTTCAGACGGGTTAGAAATGGGCAAAAATGGGTTTGAAAGCGGCAAAAATGGCTTCAAACAGGTTGGAAGTCTGTGAAAATGGGTTGGAAATAGCCAAAAATGCCTTAAAACTGGGAAGGATATGGGCAAATCGGGTTACAAATGACCAAAGATGTCTTAGAAACAGTAAAAAATGGCTTCAAGGAGGTTAGAAGTGGGTAAAAATGGGTGAGAAATGGCCAAAAATGTCTTAAGAAAGGGTGAGAAATGGGCAAAACTGGCTTAGAAATGGCCAAAAATGGCTTAAGAAAGGGTTTGAAATGGTCAAAAATGGGTTAGAAATGGGAAAAAAATTGGCTTGGAAAAGGTTAGAAGTGGGTAAAAATGGGTTGGAAATAGCCAAAAATGTCTTAAAGCTGGGAAGGATATAGGCAAATCTGGTTACAAACGACCAAAAATGGCTTAAAAATGGCTAGAAATTGGCAAAGAGGACTTAGAAATAGGCAAAGCCGACATCAAAGAAGTTAGAAGAGGGCAGAAATGGGGTCGAAATGGCCAAAAAAAGGCTTAAAATGAGTTAGAAATGGCAAAAATTCCTTCAGACGGGTTAGAAATGGGCAAAAATGGGTTTGAAAGCGGCAAAAATGGCTTCAAACAGGTTGGAAGTCTGTGAAAATGGGTTGGAAATAGCCAAAAATGCCTTAAAACTGGGAAGGATATGGGCCAATCGGGTTACAAATGACCAAAGATGTCTTAGAAACAGTAAAAAATGGCTTCAAGGAGGTTAGAAGTGGGTAAAAATGGGTGAGAAATGGCCAAAAATGTCTTAAGAAAGGGTGAGAAATGGGCAAAACTGGCTTAGAAATGGCCAAAAATGGCTTAAGAAAGGGTTTGAAATGGTCAAAAATGGGTTAGAAATGGGAAAAAAATTGGCTTGGAAAAGGTTAGAAGTGGGTAAAAATGGGTTGGAAAGAGCCAAAAATGTCTTAAAACTGGGAAGGATATGGGCCAATCGGGTTTGAAATGACCAAAAACGTCTTCAAAATAGTCAAAAATGGCTTCAAGGAGGTTAGAAGTGGGTAAAAATGGGTGAGAAATGGCCAAAAATGTCTTAAGAAAGGGTGAGAAATGGGCAAAACTGGCTTAGAAATGGCCAAAAATGGCTTAAGAAAGGGTTTGAAATGGTCAAAAATGGGTTAGAAATGGGAAAAAAATTGGCTTGGAAAAGGTTAGAAGTGGGTAAAAATGGGTTGGAAATAGCCAAAAATGTCTTAAAGCTGGGAAGGATATAGGCAAATCTGGTTACAAACGACCAAAAATGGCTTAAAAATGGCTAGAAATTGGCAAAGAGGACTTAGAAATAGGCAAAGCCGACATCAAAGAAGTTAGAAGAGGGCAGAAATGGGGTCGAAATGGCCAAAAAAAGGCTTAAAATGAGTTAGAAATGGCAAAAATTCCTTCAGACGGGTTAGAAATGGGCAAAAATGGGTTTGAAAGCGGCAAAAATGGCTTCAAACAGGTTGGAAGTCTGTGAAAATGGGTTGGAAATAGCCAAAAATGCCTTAAAACTGGGAAGGATATGGGCCAATCGGGTTACAAATGACCAAAGATGTCTTAGAAACAGTAAAAAATGGCTTCAAGGAGGTTAGAAGTGGGTAAAAATGGGTGAGAAATGGCCAAAAATGTCTTAAGAAAGGGTGAGAAATGGGCAAAACTGGCTTAGAAATGGCCAAAAATGGCTTAAGAAAGGGTTTGAAATGGTCAAAAATGGGTTAGAAATGGGAAAAAAATTGGCTTGGAAAAGGTTAGAAGTGGGTAAAAATGGGTTGGAAATAGCCAAAAATGTCTTAAAGCTGGGAAGGATATAGGCAAATCTGGTTACAAACGACCAAAAATGGCTTAAAAATGGCTAGAAATTGGCAAAGAGGACTTAGAAATAGGCAAAGCCGACATCAAAGAAGTTAGAAGAGGGCAGAAATGGGGTCGAAATGGCCAAAAAAAGGCTTAAAATGAGTTAGAAATGGCAAAAATTCCTTCAGACGGGTTAGAAATGGGCAAAAATGGGTTTGAAAGCGGCAAAAATGGCTTCAAACAGGTTGGAAGTCTGTGAAAATGGGTTGGAAATAGCCAAAAATGCCTTAAAACTGGGAAGGATATGGGCCAATCGGGTTACAAATGACCAAAGATGTCTTAGAAACAGTAAAAAATGGCTTCAAGGAGGTTAGAAGTGGGTAAAAATGGGTGAGAAATGGCCAAAAATGTCTTAAGAAAGGGTGAGAAATGGGCAAAACTGGCTTAGAAATGGCCAAAAATGGCTTAAGAAAGGGTTTGAAATGGTCAAAAATGGGTTAGAAATGGGAAAAAAATTGGCTTGGAAAAGGTTAGAAGTGGGTAAAAATGGGTTGGAAGGAGCCAAAAATGTCTTAAAACTGGGAAGGATATGGGCCAATCGGGTTACAAATGACCAAAAACGTCTTCAAAATAGTCAAAAATGGCTTCAAGGAGGTTAGAAGTGGGTAAAAATGGGTGAGAAATGGCCAAAAATGTCTTAAGAAAGGGTGAGAAATGGGCAAAACTGGCTTAGAAATGGCCAAAAATGGCTTAAGAAAGGGTTTGAAATGGTCAAAAATGGGTTAGAAATGGGAAAAAAATTGGCTTGGAAAAGGTTAGAAGTGGGTAAAAATGGGTTGGAAATAGCCAAAAATGTCTTAAAGCTGGGAAGGATATAGGCAAATCTGGTTACAAACGACCAAAAATGGCTTAAAAATGGCTAGAAATTGGCAAAGAGGACTTAGAAATAGGCAAAGCCGACATCAAAGAAGTTAGAAGAGGGCAGAAATGGGGTCGAAATGGCCAAAAAAAGGCTTAAAATGAGTTAGAAATGGCAAAAATTCCTTCAGACGGGTTAGAAATGGGCAAAAATGGGTTTGAAAGCGGCAAAAATGGCTTCAAACAGGTTGGAAGTCTGTGAAAATGGGTTGGAAATAGCCAAAAATGCCTTAAAACTGGGAAGGATATGGGCCAATCGGGTTACAAATGACCAAAGATGTCTTAGAAACAGTAAAAAATGGCTTCAAGGAGGTTAGAAGTGGGTAAAAATGGGTGAGAAATGGCCAAAAATGTCTTAAGAAAGGGTGAGAAATGGGCAAAACTGGCTTAGAAATGGCCAAAAATGGCTTAAGAAAGGGTTTGAAATGGTCAAAAATGGGTTAGAAATGGGAAAAAAATTGGCTTGGAAAAGGTTAGAAGTGGGTAAAAATGGGTTGGAAGGAGCCAAAAATGTCTTAAAACTGGGAAGGATATGGGCCAATCGGGTTACAAATGACCAAAAACGTCTTCAAAATAGTCAAAAATGGCTTCAAGGAGGTTAGAAGTGGGTAAAAATGGGTGAGAAATGGCCAAAAATGTCTTAAGAAAGGGTGAGAAATGGGCAAAACTGGCTTAGAAATGGCCAAAAATGGCTTAAGAAAGGGTTTGAAATGGTCAAAAATGGGTTAGAAATGGGAAAAAAATTGGCTTGGAAAAGGTTAGAAGTGGGTAAAAATGGGTTGGAAATAGCCAAAAATGTCTTAAAGCTGGGAAGGATATAGGCAAATCTGGTTACAAACGACCAAAAATGGCTTAAAAATGGCTAGAAATTGGCAAAGAGGACTTAGAAATAGGCAAAGCCGACATCAAAGAAGTTAGAAGAGGGCAGAAATGGGGTCGAAATGGCCAAAAAAAGGCTTAAAATGAGTTAGAAATGGCAAAAATTCCTTCAGACGGGTTAGAAATGGGCAAAAATGGGTTTGAAAGCGGCAAAAATGGCTTCAAACAGGTTGGAAGTCTGTGAAAATGGGTTGGAAATAGCCAAAAATGCCTTAAAACTGGGAAGGATATGGGCCAATCGGGTTACAAATGACCAAAGATGTCTTAGAAACAGTAAAAAATGGCTTCAAGGAGGTTAGAAGTGGGTAAAAATGGGTGAGAAATGGCCAAAAATGTCTTAAGAAAGGGTGAGAAATGGGCAAAACTGGCTTAGAAATGGCCAAAAATGGCTTAAGAAAGGGTTTGAAATGGTCAAAAATGGGTTAGAAATGGGAAAAAAATTGGCTTGGAAAAGGTTAGAAGTGGGTAAAAATGGGTTGGAAGGAGCCAAAAATGTCTTAAAACTGGGAAGGATATGGGCCAATCGGGTTACAAATGACCAAAACGTCTTCAAAATAGTCAAAAATGGCTTCAAGGAGGTTAGAAGTGGGTAAAAATGGGTGAGAAATGGCCAAAAATGTCTTAAGAAAGGGTGAGAAATGGGCAAAACTGGCTTAGAAATGGCCAAAAATGGCTTAAGAAAGGGTTTGAAATGGTCAAAAATGGGTTAGAAATGGGAAAAAAATTGGCTTGGAAAAGGTTAGAAGTGGGTAAAAATGGGTTGGAAATAGCCAAAAATGTCTTAAAGCTGGGAAGGATATAGGCAAATCTGGTTACAACGACCAAAAATGGCTTAAAAATGGCTAGAAATTGGCAAAGAGGACTTAGAAATAGGCAAAGCCGACATCAAAGAAGTTAGAAGAGGGCAGAAATGGGGTCGAAATGGCCAAAAAAAGGCTTAAAATGAGTTAGAAATGGCAAAAATTCCTTCAGACGGGTTAGAAATGGGCAAAAATGGGTTTGAAAGCGGCAAAAATGGCTTCAAACAGGTTGGAAGTCTGTGAAAATGGGTTGGAAATAGCCAAAAATGCCTTAAAACTGGGAAGGATATGGGCCAATCGGGTTACAAATGACCAAAGATGTCTTAGAAACAGTAAAAAATGGCTTCAAGGAGGTTAGAAGTGGGTAAAAATGGGTGAGAAATGGCCAAAAATGTCTTAAGAAAGGGTGAGAAATGGGCAAAACTGGCTTAGAAATGGCCAAAAATGGCTTAAGAAAGGGTTTGAAATGGTCAAAAATGGGTTAGAAATGGGAAAAAAATTGGCTTGGAAAAGGTTAGAAGTGGGTAAAAATGGGTTGGAAGGAGCCAAAAATGTCTTAAAACTGGGAAGGATATGGGCCAATCGGGTTGAAATGACCAAAAACGTCTTCAAAATAGTCAAAAATGGCTTCAAGGAGGTTAGAAGTGGGTAAAAATGGGTGAGAAATGGCCAAAAATGTCTTAAGAAAGGGTGAGAAATGGGCAAAACTGGCTTAGAAATGGCCAAAAATGGCTTAAGAAAGGGTTTGAAATGGTCAAAAATGGGTTAGAAATGGGAAAAAAATTGGCTTGGAAAAGGTTAGAAGTGGGTAAAAATGGGTTGGAAATAGCCAAAAATGTCTTAAAGCTGGGAAGGATATAGGCAAATCTGGTTACAACGACCAAAAATGGCTTAAAAATGGCTAGAAATTGGCAAAGAGGACTTAGAAATAGGCAAAGCCGACATCAAAGAAGTTAGAAGAGGGCAGAAATGGGGTCGAAATGGCCAAAAAAAGGCTTAAAATGAGTTAGAAATGGCAAAAATTCCTTCAGACGGGTTAGAAATGGGCAAAAATGGGTTTGAAAGCGGCAAAAATGGCTTCAAACAGGTTGGAAGTCTGTGAAAATGGGTTGGAAATAGCCAAAAATGCCTTAAAACTGGGAAGGATATGGGCAAATCGGGTTACAAATGACCAAAGATGTCTTAGAAACAGTAAAAAATGGCTTCAAGGAGGTTAGAAGTGGGTAAAAATGGGTGAGAAATGGCCAAAAATGTCTTAAGAAAGGGTGAGAAATGGGCAAAACTGGCTTAGAAATGGCCAAAAATGGCTTAAGAAAGGGTTTGAAATGGTCAAAAATGGGTTAGAAATGGGAAAAAAATTGGCTTGGAAAAGGTTAGAAGTGGGTAAAAATGGGTTGGAAGGAGCCAAAAATGTCTTAAAACTGGGAAGGATATGGGCCAATCGGGTTACAAATGACCAAAGATGTCTTAGAAATAGTAAAAAATGGCTTCAAGGAGGTTAGAAGTGGGTAAAAATGGGTGAGAAATGGCCAAAAATGTCTTAAGAAAGGGTGAGAAATGGGCAAAACTGGCTTAGAAATGGCCAAAAATGGCTTAAGAAAGGGTTTGAAATGGTCAAAAATGGGTTAGAAATGGGAAAAAAATTGGCTTGGAAAAGGTTAGAAGTGGGTAAAAATGGGTTGGAAATAGCCAAAAATGTCTTAAAGCTGGGAAGGATATAGGCAAATCTGGTTACAAACGACCAAAAATGGCTTAAAAATGGCTAGAAATTGGCAAAGAGGACTTAGAAATAGGCAAAGCCGACATCAAAGAAGTTAGAAGAGGGCAGAAATGGGGTCGAAATGGCCAAAAAAAGGCTTAAAATGAGTTAGAAATGGCAAAAATTCCTTCAGACGGGTTAGAAATGGGCAAAAATGGGTTTGAAAGCGGCAAAAATGGCTTCAAACAGGTTGGAAGTCTGTGAAAATGGGTTGGAAATAGCCAAAAATGCCTTAAAACTGGGAAGGATATGGGCCAATCGGGTTACAAATGACCAAAGATGTCTTAGAAACAGTAAAAAATGGCTTCAAGGAGGTTAGAAGTGGGTAAAAATGGGTGAGAAATGGCCAAAAATGTCTTAAGAAAGGGTGAGAAATGGGCAAAACTGGCTTAGAAATGGCCAAAAATGGCTTAAGAAAGGGTTTGAAATGGTCAAAAATGGGTTAGAAATGGGAAAAAAATTGGCTTGGAAAAGGTTAGAAGTGGGTAAAAATGGGTTGGAAAGAGCCAAAAATGTCTTAAAACTGGGAAGGATATGGGCCAATCGGGTTACAAATGACCAAAAGATGTCTTCAGAAATAGTCAAAAATGGCTTCAAGGAGGTTAGAAGTGGGTAAAAATGGGTGAGAAATGGCCAAAAATGTCTTAAGAAAGGGTGAGAAATGGGCAAAACTGGCTTAGAAATGGCCAAAAATGGCTTAAGAAAGGGTTTGAAATGGTCAAAAATGGGTTAGAAATGGGAAAAAAATTGGCTTGGAAAAGGTTAGAAGTGGGTAAAAATGGGTTGGAAATAGCCAAAAATGTCTTAAAGCTGGGAAGGATATAGGCAAATCTGGTTACAAACGACCAAAAATGGCTTAAAAATGGCTAGAAATTGGCAAAGAGGACTTAGAAATAGGCAAAGCCGACATCAAAGAAGTTAGAAGAGGGCAGAAATGGGGTCGAAATGGCCAAAAAAAGGCTTAAAATGAGTTAGAAATGGCAAAAATTCCTTCAGACGGGTTAGAAATGGGCAAAAATGGGTTTGAAAGCGGCAAAAATGGCTTCAAACAGGTTGGAAGTCTGTGAAAATGGGTTGGAAATAGCCAAAAATGCCTTAAAACTGGGAAGGATATGGGCCAATCGGGTTACAAATGACCAAAGATGTCTTAGAAACAGTAAAAAATGGCTTCAAGGAGGTTAGAAGTGGGTAAAAATGGGTGAGAAATGGCCAAAAATGTCTTAAGAAAGGGTGAGAAATGGGCAAAACTGGCTTAGAAATGGCCAAAAATGGCTTAAGAAAGGGTTTGAAATGGTCAAAAATGGGTTAGAAATGGGAAAAAAATTGGCTTGGAAAAGGTTAGAAGTGGGTAAAAATGGGTTGGAAATAGCCAAAAATGTCTTAAAGCTGGGAAGGATATAGGCAAATCTGGTTACAGACGACCAAAAATGGCTTAAAAATGGCTAGAAATTGGCAAAGAGGACTTAGAAATAGGCAAAGCCGACATCAAAGAAGTTAGAAGAGGGCAGAAATGGGGTCGAAATGGCCAAAAAAAGGCTTAAAATGAGTTAGAAATGGCAAAAATTCCTTCAGACGGGTTAGAAATGGGCAAAAATGGGTTTGAAAGCGGCAAAAATGGCTTCAAACAGGTTGGAAGTCTGTGAAAATGGGTTGGAAATAGCCAAAAATGCCTTAAAACTGGGAAGGATATGGGCCAATCGGGTTACAAATGACCAAAGATGTCTTAGAAACAGTAAAAAATGGCTTCAAGGAGGTTAGAAGTGGGTAAAAATGGGTGAGAAATGGCCAAAAATGTCTTAAGAAAGGGTGAGAAATGGGCAAAACTGGCTTAGAAATGGCCAAAAATGGCTTAAGAAAGGGTTTGAAATGGTCAAAAATGGGTTAGAAATGGGAAAAAAATTGGCTTGGAAAAGGTTAGAAGTGGGTAAAAATGGGTTGGAAGGAGCCAAAAATGTCTTAAAACTGGGAAGGATATGGGCCAATCGGGTTACAAATGACCAAAAACGTCTTCAAAATAGTCAAAAATGGCTTCAAGGAGGTTAGAAGTGGGTAAAAATGGGTGAGAAATGGCCAAAAATGTCTTAAGAAAGGGTGAGAAATGGGCAAAACTGGCTTAGAAATGGCCAAAAATGGCTTAAGAAAGGGTTTGAAATGGTCAAAAATGGGTTAGAAATGGGAAAAAAATTGGCTTGGAAAAGGTTAGAAGTGGGTAAAAATGGGTTGGAAATAGCCAAAAATGTCTTAAAGCTGGGAAGGATATAGGCAAATCTGGTTACAGACGACCAAAAATGGCTTAAAAATGGCTAGAAATTGGCAAAGAGGACTTAGAAATAGGCAAAGCCGACATCAAAGAAGTTAGAAGAGGGCAGAAATGGGGTCGAAATGGCCAAAAAAAGGCTTAAAATGAGTTAGAAATGGCAAAAATTCCTTCAGACGGGTTAGAAATGGGCAAAAATGGGTTTGAAAGCGGCAAAAATGGCTTCAAACAGGTTGGAAGTCTGTGAAAATGGGTTGGAAATAGCCAAAAATGCCTTAAAACTGGGAAGGATATGGGCCAATCGGGTTACAAATGACCAAAGATGTCTTAGAAACAGTAAAAAATGGCTTCAAGGAGGTTAGAAGTGGGTAAAAATGGGTGAGAAATGGCCAAAAATGTCTTAAGAAAGGGTGAGAAATGGGCAAAACTGGCTTAGAAATGGCCAAAAATGGCTTAAGAAAGGGTTTGAAATGGTCAAAAATGGGTTAGAAATGGGAAAAAAATTGGCTTGGAAAAGGTTAGAAGTGGGTAAAAATGGGTTGGAAGGAGCCAAAAATGTCTTAAAACTGGGAAGGATATGGGCCAATCGGGTTGACAAATGACCAAAAACGTCTTCAAAATAGTCAAAAATGGCTTCAAGGAGGTTAGAAGTGGGTAAAAATGGGTGAGAAATGGCCAAAAATGTCTTAAGAAAGGGTGAGAAATGGGCAAAACTGGCTTAGAAATGGCCAAAAATGGCTTAAGAAAGGGTTTGAAATGGTCAAAAATGGGTTAGAAATGGGAAAAAAATTGGCTTGGAAAAGGTTAGAAGTGGGTAAAAATGGGTTGGAAATAGCCAAAAATGTCTTAAAGCTGGGAAGGATATAGGCAAATCTGGTTACAAACGACCAAAAATGGCTTAAAAATGGCTAGAAATTGGCAAAGAGGACTTAGAAATAGGCAAAGCCGACATCAAAGAAGTTAGAAGAGGGCAGAAATGGGGTCGAAATGGCCAAAAAAAGGCTTAAAATGAGTTAGAAATGGCAAAAATTCCTTCAGACGGGTTAGAAATGGGCAAAAATGGGTTTGAAAGCGGCAAAAATGGCTTCAAACAGGTTGGAAGTCTGTGAAAATGGGTTGGAAATAGCCAAAAATGCCTTAAAACTGGGAAGGATATGGGCAAATCGGGTTACAAATGACCAAAGATGTCTTAGAAACAGTAAAAAATGGCTTCAAGGAGGTTAGAAGTGGGTAAAAATGGGTGAGAAATGGCCAAAAATGTCTTAAGAAAGGGTGAGAAATGGGCAAAACTGGCTTAGAAATGGCCAAAAATGGCTTAAGAAAGGGTTTGAAATGGTCAAAAATGGGTTAGAAATGGGAAAAAAATTGGCTTGGAAAAGGTTAGAAGTGGGTAAAAATGGGTTGGAAATAGCCAAAAATGTCTTAAAGCTGGGAAGGATATAGGCAAATCTGGTTACAAACGACCAAAAATGGCTTAAAAATGGCTAGAAATTGGCAAAGAGGACTTAGAAATAGGCAAAGCCGACATCAAAGAAGTTAGAAGAGGGCAGAAATGGGGTCGAAATGGCCAAAAAAAGGCTTAAAATGAGTTAGAAATGGCAAAAATTCCTTCAGACGGGTTAGAAATGGGCAAAAATGGGTTTGAAAGCGGCAAAAATGGCTTCAAACAGGTTGGAAGTCTGTGAAAATGGGTTGGAAATAGCCAAAAATGCCTTAAAACTGGGAAGGATATGGGCCAATCGGGTTACAAATGACCAAAGATGTCTTAGAAACAGTAAAAAATGGCTTCAAGGAGGTTAGAAGTGGGTAAAAATGGGTGAGAAATGGCCAAAAATGTCTTAAGAAAGGGTGAGAAATGGGCAAAACTGGCTTAGAAATGGCCAAAAATGGCTTAAGAAAGGGTTTGAAATGGTCAAAAATGGGTTAGAAATGGGAAAAAAATTGGCTTGGAAAAGGTTAGAAGTGGGTAAAAATGGGTTGGAAATAGCCAAAAATGTCTTAAAACTGGGAAGGATATGGGCAAATCGGGTTACAAATGACCAAAAACGTCTTCAAAATAGTCAAAAATGGCTTCAAGGAGGTTAGAAGTGGGTAAAAATGGGTGAGAAATGGCCAAAAATGTCTTAAGAAAGGGTGAGAAATGGGCAAAACTGGCTTAGAAATGGCCAAAAATGGCTTAAGAAAGGGTTTGAAATGGTCAAAAATGGGTTAGAAATGGGAAAAAAATTGGCTTGGAAAAGGTTAGAAGTGGGTAAAAATGGGTTGGAAATAGCCAAAAATGTCTTAAAGCTGGGAAGGATATAGGCAAATCTGGTTACAGACGACCAAAAATGGCTTAAAAATGGCTAGAAATTGGCAAAGAGGACTTAGAAATAGGCAAAGCCGACATCAAAGAAGTTAGAAGAGGGCAGAAATGGGGTCGAAATGGCCAAAAAAAGGCTTAAAATGAGTTAGAAATGGCAAAAATTCCTTCAGACGGGTTAGAAATGGGCAAAAATGGGTTTGAAAGCGGCAAAAATGGCTTCAAACAGGTTGGAAGTCTGTGAAAATGGGTTGGAAATAGCCAAAAATGCCTTAAAACTGGGAAGGATATGGGCAAATCGGGTTACAAATGACCAAAGATGTCTTAGAAACAGTAAAAAATGGCTTCAAGGAGGTTAGAAGTGGGTAAAAATGGGTGAGAAATGGCCAAAAATGTCTTAAGAAAGGGTGAGAAATGGGCAAAACTGGCTTAGAAATGGCCAAAAATGGCTTAAGAAAGGGTTTGAAATGGTCAAAAATGGGTTAGAAATGGGAAAAAAATTGGCTTGGAAAAGGTTAGAAGTGGGTAAAAATGGGTTGGAAGGAGCCAAAAATGTCTTAAAACTGGGAAGGATATGGGCCAATCGGGTTGACAAATGACCAAAAACGTCTTCAAAATAGTCAAAAATGGCTTCAAGGAGGTTAGAAGTGGGTAAAAATGGGTGAGAAATGGCCAAAAATGTCTTAAGAAAGGGTGAGAAATGGGCAAAACTGGCTTAGAAATGGCCAAAAATGGCTTAAGAAAGGGTTTGAAATGGTCAAAAATGGGTTAGAAATGGGAAAAAAATTGGCTTGGAAAAGGTTAGAAGTGGGTAAAAATGGGTTGGAAATAGCCAAAAATGTCTTAAAGCTGGGAAGGATATAGGCAAATCTGGTTACAAACGACCAAAAATGGCTTAAAAATGGCTAGAAATTGGCAAAGAGGACTTAGAAATAGGCAAAGCCGACATCAAAGAAGTTAGAAGAGGGCAGAAATGGGGTCGAAATGGCCAAAAAAAGGCTTAAAATGAGTTAGAAATGGCAAAAATTCCTTCAGACGGGTTAGAAATGGGCAAAAATGGGTTTGAAAGCGGCAAAAATGGCTTCAAACAGGTTGGAAGTCTGTGAAAATGGGTTGGAAATAGCCAAAAATGCCTTAAAACTGGGAAGGATATGGGCCAATCGGGTTACAAATGACCAAAGATGTCTTAGAAACAGTAAAAAATGGCTTCAAGGAGGTTAGAAGTGGGTAAAAATGGGTTGGAAATAGCCAAAAATGTCTTAAAGCTGGGAAGGATATAGGCAAATCTGGTTACAAATGACCAAAAAAGGCTCAAAAATGGCTAGAAATTGGCAAAGGTGACTTAGAAATAGGCAAAGCCGACATCAAAGAAGTTAGAAGTGGGCAGAAATGGGGTCGAAATGGCCAAAAAAGGCTTAAAATGAGTTAGAAATGGCAAACATTCCTTCAGACGGGTTAGAAATGGGCAAAAATGGGTTCGAAAGTGGCAAAAATGGCTTCAAACAGGTTGGAAGTCGGTGAAAATGGGTTGGAAATAGCCAAAAAAGCCTTAAAACTGGGAGGGATATGGGCAAATCGGGTTACAAATGACCAAAAACTTCTTCGAAATAGTAAAAAATGGCTTCAAGGAGGTTAGAAGTGGGTAAAAATGGGTGAGAAATGGCCAAAAATGTCTTAAGAAAGGGTGAGAAATGGGCAAAACTGGCTTAGAAATGGCCAAAAATGGCTTAAGAAAGGGTTTGAAATGGTCAAAAATGGGTTAGAAATGGGAAAAAAATTGGCTTGGAAAAGGTTAGAAGTGGGTAAAAATGGGTTGGAAATAGCCAAAAATGTCTTAAAGCTGGGAAGGATATGGGCAAATCGGGTTACAAACGACCAAAAATGGCTTAAAAATGGCTAGAAATTGGCAAAGAGGACTTAGAAATAGGCAAAGCCGACATCAAAGAAGTTAGAAGAGGGCAGAAATGGGGTCGAAATGGCCAAAAAAAGGCTTAAAATGAGTTAGAAATGGCAAAAATTCCTTCAGACGGGTTAGAAATGGGCAAAAATGGGTTTGAAAGCTGGCAAAAATGGCTTCAAACAGGTTGGAAGTCTGTGAAAATGGGTTGGAAATAGCCAAAAATGCCTTAAAACTGGGAAGGATATGGGCAAATCGGGTTACAAATGACCAAAGATGTCTTAGAAACAGTAAAAAATGGCTTCAAGGAGGTTAGAAGTGGGTAAAAATGGGTGAGAAATGGCCAAAAATGTCTTAAGAAAGGGTGAGAAATGGGCAAAACTGGCTTAGAAATGGCCAAAAATGGCTTAAGAAAGGGTTTGAAATGGTCAAAAATGGGTTAGAAATGGGAAAAAAATTGGCTTGGAAAAGGTTAGAAGTGGGTAAAAATGGGTTGGAAAGAGCCAAAAATGTCTTAAAACTGGGAAGGATATGGGCCAATCGGGTTTGAAATGACCAAAAACGTCTTCAAAATAGTCAAAAATGGCTTCAAGGAGGTTAGAAGTGGGTAAAAATGGGTGAGAAATGGCCAAAAATGTCTTAAGAAAGGGTGAGAAATGGGCAAAACTGGCTTAGAAATGGCCAAAAATGGCTTAAGAAAGGGTTTGAAATGGTCAAAAATGGGTTAGAAATGGGAAAAAAATTGGCTTGGAAAAGGTTAGAAGTGGGTAAAAATGGGTTGGAAATAGCCAAAAATGTCTTAAAGCTGGGAAGGATATAGGCAAATCTGGTTACAAACGACCAAAAATGGCTTAAAAATGGCTAGAAATTGGCAAAGAGGACTTAGAAATAGGCAAAGCCGACATCAAAGAAGTTAGAAGAGGGCAGAAATGGGGTCGAAATGGCCAAAAAAAGGCTTAAAATGAGTTAGAAATGGCAAAAATTCCTTCAGACGGGTTAGAAATGGGCAAAAATGGGTTTGAAAGCGGCAAAAATGGCTTCAAACAGGTTGGAAGTCTGTGAAAATGGGTTGGAAATAGCCAAAAATGCCTTAAAACTGGGAAGGATATGGGCAAATCGGGTTACAAATGACCAAAGATGTCTTAGAAACAGTAAAAAATGGCTTCAAGGAGGTTAGAAGTGGGTTAAAATGGGTGAGAAATGGCCAAAAATGTCTTAAGAAAGGGTGAGAAATGGGCAAAACTGGCTTAGAAATGTCCAAAAATGGCTTAAGAAAGGGTTTGAAATGGTCAAAAATGGGTTAGAAATGGGAAAAAAATTGGCTTGGAAAAGGTTAGAAGTGGGTAAAAATGGGTTGGAAGGAGCCAAAAATGTCTTAAAACTGGGAAGGATATGGGCCAATCGGGTTTGAAATGACCAAAAACGTCTTCAAAATAGTCAAAAATGGCTTCAAGGAGGTTAGAAGTGGGTAAAAATGGGTTGGAAATAGCCAAAAATGTCTTAAAGCTGGGAAGGATATAGGCAAATCTGGTTACAGACGACCAAAAATGGCTTAAAAATGGCTAGAAATTTGCAAAGAGGACTTAGAAATAGGCAAAGCCGACATCAAAGAAGTTAGAAGAGGGCAGAAATGGGGTTGAAATGGCCAAAAAAAGGCTTAAAATGAGTTAGAAATGGCAAAAATTCCTTCAGACGGGTTAGAAATGGGCAAAAATGGGTTTGAAAGCGGCAAAAATGGCTTCAAACAGGTTGGAAGTCTGTGAAAATGGGTTGGAAATAGCCAAAAATGCCTTAAAACTGGGAAGGATATGGGCAAATCGGGTTACAAATGACCAAAGATGTCTTAGAAACAGTAAAAAATGGCTTCAAGGAGGTTAGAAGTGGGTAAAAATGGGTGAGAAATGGCCAAAAATGTCTTAAGAAAGGGTGAGAAATGGGCAAAACTGGCTTAGAAATGGCCAAAAATGGCTTAAGAAAGGGTTTGAAATGGTCAAAAATGGGTTAGAAATGGGAAAAAAATTGGCTTGGAAAAGGTTAGAAGTGGGTAAAAATGGGTTGGAAGGAGCCAAAAATGTCTTAAAACTGGGAAGGATATGGGCCAATCGGGTTTGAAATGACCAAAAACGTCTTCAAAATAGTCAAAAATGGCTTCAAGGAGGTTAGAAGTGGGTAAAAATGGGTGAGAAATGGCCAAAAATGTCTTAAGAAAGGGTGAGAAATGGGCAAAACTGGCTTAGAAATGGCCAAAAATGGCTTAAGAAAGGGTTTGAAATGGTCAAAAATGGGTTAGAAATGGGAAAAAAATTGGCTTGGAAAAGGTTAGAAGTGGGTAAAAATGGGTTGGAAATAGCCAAAAATGTCTTAAAGCTGGGAAGGATATAGGCAAATCTGGTTACAAACGACCAAAAATGGCTTAAAAATGGCTAGAAATTGGCAAAGAGGACTTAGAAATAGGCAAAGCCGACATCAAAGAAGTTAGAAGAGGGCAGAAATGGGGTCGAAATGGCCAAAAAAAGGCTTAAAATGAGTTAGAAATGGCAAAAATTCCTTCAGACGGGTTAGAAATGGGCAAAAATGGGTTTGAAAGCGGCAAAAATGGCTTCAAACAGGTTGGAAGTCTGTGAAAATGGGTTGGAAATAGCCAAAAATGCCTTAAAACTGGGAAGGATATGGGCAAATCGGGTTACAAATGACCAAAGATGTCTTAGAAACAGTAAAAAATGGCTTCAAGGAGGTTAGAAGTGGGTTAAAATGGGTGAGAAATGGCCAAAAATGTCTTAAGAAAGGGTGAGAAATGGGCAAAACTGGCTTAGAAATGTCCAAAAATGGCTTAAGAAAGGGTTTGAAATGGTCAAAAATGGGTTAGAAATGGGAAAAAAATTGGCTTGGAAAAGGTTAGAAGTGGGTAAAAATGGGTTGGAAGGAGCCAAAAATGTCTTAAAACTGGGAAGGATATGGGCCAATCGGGTTTGAAATGACCAAAAACGTCTTCAAAATAGTCAAAAATGGCTTCAAGGAGGTTAGAAGTGGGTAAAAATGGGTTGGAAATAGCCAAAAATGTCTTAAAGCTGGGAAGGATATAGGCAAATCTGGTTACAGACGACCAAAAATGGCTTAAAAATGGCTAGAAATTTGCAAAGAGGACTTAGAAATAGGCAAAGCCGACATCAAAGAAGTTAGAAGAGGGCAGAAATGGGGTCGAAATGGCCAAAAAAAGGCTTAAAATGAGTTAGAAATGGCAAAAATTCCTTCAGACGGGTTAGAAATGGGCAAAAATGGGTTTGAAAGCGGCAAAAATGGCTTCAAACAGGTTGGAAGTCTGTGAAAATGGGTTGGAAATAGCCAAAAATGCCTTAAAACTGGGAAGGATATGGGCAAATCGGGTTACAAATGACCAAAGATGTCTTAGGAACAGTAAAAAATGGCTTCAAGGAGGTTAGAAGTGGGTAAAAATGGGTGAGAAATGGCCAAAAATGTCTTAAGAAAGGGTGAGAAATGGGCAAAACTGGCTTAGAAATGGCCAAAAATGGCTTAAGAAAGGGTTTGAAATGGTCAAAAATGGGTTAGAAATGGGAAAAAAATTGGCTTGGAAAAGGTTAGAAGTGGGTAAAAATGGGTTGGAAGGAGCCAAAAATGTCTTAAAACTGGGAAGGATATGGGCCAATCGGGTTTGAAATGACCAAAAACGTCTTCAAAATAGTCAAAAATGGCTTCAAGGAGGTTAGAAGTGGGTAAAAATGGGTGAGAAATGGCCAAAAATGTCTTAAGAAAGGGTGAGAAATGGGCAAAACTGGCTTAGAAATGGCCAAAAATGGCTTAAGAAAGGGTTTGAAATGGTCAAAAATGGGTTAGAAATGGGAAAAAAATTGGCTTGGAAAAGGTTAGAAGTGGGTAAAAATGGGTTGGAAATAGCCAAAAATGTCTTAAAGCTGGGAAGGATATAGGCAAATCTGGTTACAAATGAGCAAAAATGGCTTAAAAATGGCTAGAAATTGGCAAAGAGGACTTAGAAATAGGCAAAGCCGACATCAAAGAAGTTAGAAGAGGGCAGAAATGGGGTCGAAATGGCCAAAAAAAGGCTTAAAATGAGTTAGAAATGGCAAAAATTCCTTCAGACGGGTTAGAAATGGGCAAAAATGGGTTTGAAAGCGGCAAAAATGGCTTCAAACAGGTTGGAAGTCTGTGAAAATGGGTTGGAAATAGCCAAAAATGCCTTAAAACTGGGAAGGATATGGCAAATCGGGTTACAAATGACCAAAGATGTCTTAGAAACAGTAAAAAATGGCTTCAAGGAGGTTAGAAGTGGGTAAAAATGGGTGAGAAATGGCCAAAAATGTCTTAAGAAAGGGTGAGAAATGGGCAAAACTGGCTTAGAAATGGCCAAAAATGGCTTAAGAAAGGGTTTGAAATGGTCAAAAATGGGTTAGAAATGGGAAAAAAATTGGCTTGGAAAGGTTAGAAGTGGGTAAAAATGGGTTGGAAGGAGCCAAAAATGTCTTAAAACTGGGAAGGATATGGGCCAATCGGGTTACAAATGACCAAAAACGTCTTCAAAATAGTCATAAATGGCTTCAAGGAGGTTAGAAGTGGGTAAAAATGGGTTGGAAATAGCCAAAAATGTCTTAAAGCTGGGAAGGATATAGGCAAATCTGGTTACAGACGACCAAAAATGGCTTAAAAATGGCTAGAAATTGGCAAAGAGGACTTAGAAATAGGCAAAGCCGACATCAAAGAAGTTAGAAGTGGGCAGAAATGGGGTCGAAATGGCCAAAAAAAGGCTTAAAATGAGTTAGAAATGGCAAAAATTCCTTCAGACGGGTTAGAAATGGGCAAAAATGGGTTTGAAAGCGGCAAAAATGGCTTCAAACAGGTTGGAAGTCTGTGAAAATGGGTTGGAAATAGCCAAAAATGCCTTAAAGCTGGGAAGGATATGGGCAAATCGGGTTACAAATGACCAAAGATGTCTTAGGAAACAGTAAAAAATGGCTTCAAGGAGGTTAGAAGTGGGTAAAAATGGGTGAGAAATGGCCAAAAATGTCTTAAGAAAGGGTGAGAAATGGGCAAAACTGGCTTAGAAATGGCCAAAAATGGCTTAAGAAAGGGTTTGCAAATGGTCAAAAATGGGTTAGAAATGGGAAAAAAATTGGCTTGGAAAAGGTTAGAAGTCGGTGAAAAATGGGTTGGAAATAGCCAAAAATGCCTTAAAACTGGGAAGGATATGGGCAAATCGGGTTACAAATGACCAAAAACTTCTTCGAAATAGAAAAAAATGGCTTCAAGGAGGTTAGAAGTGGGTAAAAATGGGTGAGAAATGGCCAAAAATGTCTTAAGAAAGGGTGAGAAATGGGCAAAACTGGCTTAGAAATGTCCAAAAATGGCTTAAGAAAGGGTTTGAAATGGTCAAAAATGGGTTAGAAATGGGAAAAAAATTGGCTTGGAAAAGGTTAGAAGTGGGTAAAAATGGGTTGGAAAGAGCCAAAAATGTCTTAAAACTGGGAAGGATATGGGCCAATCGGGTTTGAAATGACCAAAAACGTCTTCAAAATAGTCAAAAATGGCTTCAAGGAGGTTAGAAGTGGGTAAAAATGGGTGAGAAATGGCCAAAAATGTCTTAAGAAAGGGTGAGAAATGGGCAAAACTGGCTTAGAAATGGCCAAAATGGCTTAAGAAAGGGTTTGAAATGGTCAAAAATGGGTTAGAAATGGGAAAAAAATTGGCTTGGAAAAGGTTAGAAGTGGGTAAAAATGGGTTGGAAATAGCCAAAAATGTCTTAAAGCTGGGAAGGATATAGGCAAATCTGGTTACAAACGACCAAAAATGGCTTAAAAATGGCTATCAATTGGCCAAGAGGACTTAGAAATAGGCAAAGCCGACATCAAAGAAGTTAGAAGAGGGCAGAAATGGGGTCGAAATGGCCAAAAAAAGGCTTAAAATGAGTTAGAAATGGCAAAAATTCCTTCAGACGGGTTAGAAATGGGTCAAAAATGGGTTTGAAAGCGGCAAAAATGGCTTCAAACAGGTTGGAAGTCTGTGAAAATGGGTTGGAAATAGCCAAAAATGCCTTAAAACTGGGAAGGATATGGGCCAATCGGGTTACAAATGACCAAAGATGTCTTAGAAACAGTAAAAAATGGCTTCAAGGAGGTTAGAAGTGGGTAAAATGGGTGAGAAATGGCCAAAAATGGTGCGAAATAGTAAAAAATGGCTGCAAGGAGGTTAGAAGTGGGTAAAAATGGGTGAGAAACGGCCAAAAATGGCTTAAGAAAGGGTTTGAAATGGTCAAATCTGGTTAGAAATGGGAAAAAAATTCGCTTGGAAAAGGTTAGAAGTGGGTAAAAATGGGTTGGAAATAGCCAAAAATGCCTTAAAACTGGGAAGGATATGGGCCAATCGGGTAACAAATGACCAAAAACTTCTTCGAAATAGTCAAAAATGGCTTCAAGGAGGTTAGAAGTGGGTAAAAATGGGTTGGAAATAGCCAAAAATGTCTTAAAGCTGGGAAGGATATAGGCAAATCTGGTTACAAATGACCAAAAATGGCTCAAAAATGGCTAGAAATTGGCAAAGGTGACTTAGAAATAGGCAAAGCCGACATCAAAGAAGTTAGAAGTGGGCAGAAATGGGAGAGAAATGGCCAAAAAAGGCTTAAAATGATATAGAAATGGCAAAAATTCCTTCAGACGGGTTAGAAATGGGCAAAAATGGGTTCGAAAGTGGCACAAATGGCTTCAAACAGGTTGGAAGTCGGTGAAAATGGGTTGGAAATAGCCAAAAATGCCTTAAAACTGGGAAGGATATGGGCAAATCGGGTTACAAATGGCCAAAGATGTCTTAGAAACAGTAAAAAATGGCTTCAAGGAGGTTAGAAGTGGGTAAAAATGGGTGAGAAATGGCCAAAAATGTCTTAAGAAAGGGTGAGAAATGGGCAAAACTGGCTTAGAAATGTCCAAAAATGGCTTAAGAAAGGGTTTGAAATGGTCAAAAATGGGTTAGAAATGGGAAAAAAATTGGCTTGGAAAAGGTTAGAAGTGGGTAAAAATGGGTTGGAAAGAGCCAAAAATGTCTTAAAACTGGGAAGGATATGGGCCAATCGGGTTTGAAATGACCAAAAACATCTTCAAAATAGTCAAAAATGGCTTCAAGGAGGTTAGAAGTGGGTAAAAATGGGTGAGAAATGGCCAAAAATGTCTTAAGAAAGGGTGAGAAATGGGCAAAACTGGCTTAGAAATGGCCAAAAATGGCTTAAGAAAGGGTTTGAAATGGTCAAAAATGGGTTAGAAATGGGAAAAAATTGGCTTGGAAAAGGTTAGAAGTGGGTAAAAATGGGTTGGAAATAGCCAAAAATGTCTTAAAGCTGGGAAGGATATAGGCAAATCTGGTTACAAACGACCAAAATGGCTTAAAAATGGCTATCAATTGGCCAAGAGGACTTAGAAATAGGCAAAGCCGACATCAAAGAAGTTAGAAGAGGGCAGAAATGGGGTCGAAATGGCCAAAAAAAGTCTTAAAATGAGTTAGAAATGGCAAAAATTCCTTCAGACGGGTTAGAAATGGGTAAAAATGGGTTTGAAAGCGGCAAAAATGGCTTCAAACAGGTTGGAAGTCTGTGAAAATGGGTTGGAAATAGCCAAAAATGCCTTAAAACTGGGAAGGATATGGGCCAATCGGGTTACAAATGACCAAAGATGTCTTAGAAACAGTAAAAAATGGCTTCAAGGAGGTTAGAAGTGGGTTAAAATGGGTGAGAAATGGCCAAAAATGTCTTAAGAAAGGGTGAGAAATGGGCAAAACTGGCTTAGAAATGTCCAAAAATGGCTTAAGAAAGGGTTTGAAATGGTCAAAAATGGGTTAGAAATGGGAAAAAAATTGGCTTGGAAAAGGTTAGAAGTGGGTAAAAATGGGTTGGAAGGAGCCAAAAATGTCTTAAAACTGGGAAGGATATGGGCCAATCGGGTTTGAAATGACCAAAAACGTCTTCAAAATAGTCAAAAATGGCTTCAAGGAGGTTAGAAGTGGGTAAAAATGGGTGAGAAATGGCCAAAAATGTCTTAAGAAAGGGTGAGAAATGGGCAAAACTGGCTTAGAAATGGCCAAAAATGGCTTAAGAAAGGGTTTGAAATGGTCAAAAATGGGTTAGAAATGGGAAAAAAATTGGCTTGGAAAAGGTTAGAAGTGGGTAAAAATGGGTTGGAAATAGCCAAAAATGTCTTAAAGCTGGGAAGGATATAGGCAAATCTGGTTACAGACGACCAAAAATGGCTTAAAAATGGCTAGAAATTGGCAAAGAGGACTTAGAAATAGGCAAAGCCGACATCAAAGAAGTTAGAAGAGGGCAGAAATGGGGTTGAAATGGCCAAAAAAAGGCTTAAAATGAGTTAGAAATGGCAAAAATTCCTTCAGACGGGTTAGAAATGGGCAAAAATGGGTTTGAAAGCGGCAAAAATGGCTTCAAACAGGTTGGAAGTCTGTGAAAATGGGTTGGAAATAGCCAAAAATGCCTTAAAACTGGGAAGGATATGGGCCAATCGGGTTACAAATGACCAAAGATGTCTTAGGAACAGTAAAAAATGGCTTCAAGGAGGTTAGAAGTGGGTAAAAATGGGTGAGAAATGGCCAAAAATGTCTTAAGAAAGGGTGAGAAATGGGCAAAACTGGCTTAGAAATGGCCAAAAATGGCTTAAGAAAGGGTTTGAAATGGTCAAAAATGGGTTAGAAATGGGAAAAAAATTGGCTTGGAAAAGGTTAGAAGTGGGTAAAAATGGGTTGGAAGGAGCCAAAAATGTCTTAAAACTGGGAAGGATATGGGCCAATCGGGTTTGAAATGACCAAAAACGTCTTCAAAATAGTCAAAAATGGCTTCAAGGAGGTTAGAAGTGGGTAAAAATGGGTGAGAAATGGCCAAAAATGTCTTAAGAAAGGGTGAGAAATGGGCAAAACTGGCTTAGAAATGGCCAAAAATGGCTTAAGAAAGGGTTTGAAATGGTCAAAAATGGGTTAGAAATGGGAAAAAAATTGGCTTGGAAAAGGTTAGAAGTGGGTAAAAATGGGTTGGAAATAGCCAAAAATGTCTTAAAGCTGGGAAGGATATAGGCAAATCTGGTTACAAATGAGCAAAAATGGCTTAAAAATGGCTAGAAATTGGCAAAGAGGACTTAGAAATAGGCAAAGCCGACATCAAAGAAGTTAGAAGAGGGCAGAAATGGGGTCGAAATGGCCAAAAAAAGGCTTAAAATGAGTTAGAAATGGCAAAAATTCCTTCAGACGGGTTAGAAATGGGCAAAAATGGGTTCGAAAGTGGCAAAAATGGCTTCAAACAGGTTGGAAGTCGGTGAAAATGGGTTGGAAATAGCCAAAAATGCCTTAAAACTGGGAAGGATATGGGCAAATCAGGTTACAAATGACCAAAAACTTCTTCGAAATAGTAAAAAATGGCTTCAAGGAGGTTAGAAGTGGGTAAAAATGGGTTGGAAATAGCCAAAAATGTCTTAAAGCTGGGAAGGATATAGGCAAATCTGGTTACAAATGACCAAAAAAGGCTCAAAAATGGCTAGAAATTGGCAAAGGTGACTTAGAAATAGGCAAAGCCGACATCAAAGAAGTTAGAAGTGGGCAGAAATGGGGTCGAAATGGCCAAAAAAGGCTTAAAATGAGTTAGAAATGGCAAACATTCCTTCAGACGGGTTAGAAATGGGCAAAAATGGGTTCGAAAGTGGCAAAAATGGCTTCAAACAGGTTGGAAGTCGGTGAAAATGGGTTGGAAATAGCCAAAAAAGCCTTAAAACTGGGAGGGATATGGGCAAATCGGGTTACAAATGACCAAAAACTTCTTCGAAATAGTAAAAAATGGCTGCAAGGAGGTTAGAAGTGGGTAAAAATGGGTTGGAAATAGCCAAAAATGTCTTAAAGCTGGGAAGGATATAGGCAAATCTGGTTACAAATGACCAAAAATGGCTCAAAAATGGCTAGAAATTGGCAAAGGTGACTTAGAAATAGGCAAAGCCGACATCAAAGAAGTTAAAAGTGGGCAGAAATGGGAGCGAAATGGCCAAAAAAGGCTTAAAATGATATAGAAATGGCAAAAATTCCTTCAGACGGGTTAGAAATGGGCAAAAATGGGTTCGAAAGTGGCACAAATGGCTTCAAACAGGTTGGAAGTCGGTGAAAATGGGTTGGAAATAGCCAAAAATGCCTTAAAACTGGGAAGGATATGGGCAAATCGGGTTACAAATGGCCAAAGATGTCTTAGAAACAGTAAAAAATGGCTTCAATGAGGTTAGAAGTGGGTAAAAATGGGTGAGAAATGGCCAAAAATGTCTTAAGAAAGGGTGAGAAATGGGCAAAACTGGCTTAGAAATGGCCAAAAATGGCTTAAGAAAGGGTTTGAAATGGTCAAAAATGGGTTAGAAATGGGAAAAAAATTGGCTTGGAAAAGGTTAGAAGTGGGTAAAAATGGGTTGGAAATAGCCAAAAATGCCTTAAAACTGGGAAGGATATGGGCCAATCGGGTTACAAATGACCAAAAATGGCTCAAAAATGGCTAGAAATTGGCAAAGAGGGCTTAGAAATAGGCAAAGCCGACATCAAAGAAGTTAGAAGTGGGCAGAAATGGTGTCGAAATGGCCAAAAAAAAGGCTTAAAATGAGTTAGAAATGGCAAAAATTCCTTCAAACGGGTTAGAAATGGGCAAAAATGGGTTCGAAAGTGGCACAAATGGCTTCAAACAGGTTGGAAGTCGGTGAAAATGGGTTGGAAATAGCCAAAAATGCCTTAAAACTGGGAAGGATATGGGCCAATCGGGTTACAAATGACCAAAAATGGCTCAAAAATGGCTAGAAATTGGCAAAGAGGACTTAGAAATAGGCAAAGCCGACATCAAAGAAGTTAGAAGTGGGCAGAAATGGGGTCGAAATGGCCAAAAAAAAGGCTTAAAATGAGTTAGAAATGGCAAAAATTCCTTCAGACGGGTTAGAAATGGGCAAAAATGGGTTCGAAAGTGGCAAAAATGGCTTCAAACAGGTTGGAAGTCGGTGAAAATGGGTTGGAAATAGCCAAAAATGCCTTAAAACTGGGAGGGATATGGGCAAATCGGGTTACAAATGACCAAAAACTTCTTCGAAATAGTAAAAAATGGCTGCAAGGAGGTTAGAAGTGGGTAAAAATGGGTGAGAAACGGCCAAAAATG
>JAESHU010000112.1:66512-93701 GCA_017639245.1 Myiopsitta monachus | reverse complement strand
TATGGTCAAAAATTGCTACAGACAGGTTCGAAGTGGGTAAAAATGGGTTGGAAAGAGCAAAAAAAGGCTGGAAAGAGGAAAGAAATGGGCAAAAATGGGATAGGAATGGCAAAAACTGTTTCGGAATAGCCAGATCTGGCTTCAAAAAATGGATTGAAATGGGCAAAACCAGGTTAGAAATGGCCAAAAATGGCTCAAAAACCGGCTAGATATCGGCAAAAATGACTTAGAAATAGCCAAAGCCGACATCAAAGAAGTTAGAAGTGGGCAGAAATGGGAGAGAAATGGCCAAAAAAGGCTTAAAATGAGTTAGAAATGGCAAAAATTCCTTCAGACGGGTTAGAAATGGGCAAAAATGGGTTCGAAAGTGGCAAAAATGGCTTCAAACAGGTTGGAAGTCGGTGAAAATGGGTTGGAAATAGCCCAAAATGCCTTAAAACTGGGAAGGATATGGGCAAATCGGGTTACAAATGACCAAAACCGTCTTCGAAATAGTCAAAAATGGCTTCAAGGAGGTTAGAAGTGGGTAAAAATGGGTGAGAAATGAATGGCCAAAAATGGCTTAAGAAAGGGTGAGAAATGGTCAAAAATGGGTTAGAAATGGGAAAAAAATTGGCTTGGAAAAGGTTAGTAGTGGGAGAAATGGGTTGGAAATGGCCAAAAATGGCTTAAAGCTGGGAAGGATATGGGCCAACCGGGTTAGAAATGACCAAAAATGACTTAGGAATGGTCAAAAATGGCTTCCAACAGGTAAAAGTGAGTAAAATGGGATGGAAATACCCAAAAATGGCTTGAAACTGGGAGAGAAATGAGCAAAAATGAGATCGAAATGGCCAAACACGTCTAAGATATGGTCAAAAATTGCTACAGACAGGTTCGAAGTGGGTAAAAATGGGTTGGAAAGAGCAAAAAAAGGCTGGAAAGAGGAAAGAAATGGGCAAAAATGGGATAGGAATGGCAAAAACTGTTTCGGAATAGCCAGATCTGGCTTCAAAAAATGGATTGAAATGGGCAAAACCAGGTTAGAAATGGCCAAAAATGGCTCAAAAACGGCTAGATATCGGCAAAAATGACTTAGAAATAGCCAAAGCCGACATCAAAGAAGTTAGAAGTGGGCAGAAATGGGAGAGAAATGGCCAAAAAAGGCTTAAAATGAGTTAGAAATGGCAAAAATTCCTTCAGACGGGTTAGAAATGGGCAAAAATGGGTTCGAAAGTGGCAAAAATGGCTTCAAACAGGTTGGAAGTCGGTGAAAATGGGTTGGAAATAGCCCAAAATGCCTTAAAACTGGGAAGGATATGGGCAAATCGGGTTACAAATGACCAAAACCGTCTTCGAAATAGTCAAAAATGGCTTCAAGGAGGTTAGAAGTGGGTAAAAATGGGTGAGAAATGAATGGCCAAAAATGGCTTAAGAAAGGGTGAGAAATGGTCAAAAATGGGTTAGAAATGGGAAAAAAATTGGCTTGGAAAAGGTTAGTAGTGGGAGAAATGGGTTGGAAATGGCCAAAAATGGCTTAAAGCTGGGAAGGATATGGGCCAACCGGGTTAGAAATGACCAAAAATGACTTAGGAATGGTCAAAAATGGCTTCCAACAGGTAAAAGTGAGTAAAATGGGATGGAAATACCCAAAAATGGCTTGAAACTGGGAGAGAAATGAGCAAAAATGAGATCGAAATGGCCAAACACGTCTAAGATATGGTCAAAAATTGCTACAGGACAGGTTCGAAGTGGGTAAAAATGGGTTGGAAAGAGCAAAAAAAGGCTGGAAAGAGGAAAGAAATGGGCAAAAATGGGATAGGAATGGCAAAAACTGTTTCGGAATAGCCAGATCTGGCTTCAAAAAATGGATTGAAATGGGCAAAACCAGGTTAGAAATGGCCAAAAATGGCTCAAAACCGGCTAGATATCGGCAAAAATGACTTAGAAATAGCCAAAGCCGACATCAAAGAAGTTAGAAGTGGGCAGAAATGGGAGAGAAATGGCCAAAAAAGGCTTAAAATGAGTTAGAAATGGCAAAAATTCCTTCAGACGGGTTAGAAATGGGCAAAAATGGGTTCGAAAGTGGCAAAAATGGCTTCAAACAGGTTGGAAGTCGGTGAAAATGGGTTGGAAATAGCCCAAAATGCCTTAAAACTGGGAAGGATATGGGCAAATCGGGTTACAAATGACCAAAACCGTCTTCGAAATAGTCAAAAATGGCTTCAAGGAGGTTAGAAGTGGGTAAAAATGGGTGAGAAATGAATGGCCAAAAATGGCTTAAGAAAGGGTGAGAAATGGTCAAAAATGGGTTAGAAATGGGAAAAAAATTGGCTTGGAAAAGGTTAGTAGTGGGAGAAATGGGTTGGAAATGGCCAAAATGGCTTAAAGCTGGAAGGATATGGGCCAACCGGGTTAGAAATGACCAAAAATGACTTAGGAATGGTCAAAAATGGCTTCCAACAGGTAAAAGTGAGTAAAATGGGATGGAAATACCCAAAAATGGCTTGAAACTGGGAGAGAAATGAGCAAAAATGAGATCGAAATGGCCAAACACGTCTAAGATATGGTCAAAAATTGCTACAGGACAGGTTCGAAGTGGGTAAAAATGGGTTGGAAAGAGCAAAAAAAGGCTGGAAAGAGGAAAGAAATGGGCAAAAATGGGATAGGAATGGCAAAAACTGTTTCGGAATAGCCAGATCTGGCTTCAAAAAATGGATTGAAATGGGCAAAACCAGGTTAGAAATGGCCAAAAATGGCTCAAAAACGGCTAGATATCGGCAAAAATGACTTAGAAATAGCCAAAGCCGACATCAAAGAAGTTAGAAGTGGGCAGAAATGGGAGAGAAATGGCCAAAAAAGGCTTAAAATGAGTTAGAAATGGCAAAAATTCCTTCAGACGGGTTAGAAATGGGCAAAAATGGGTTCGAAAGTGGCAAAAATGGCTTCAAACAGGTTGGAAGTCGGTGAAAATGGGTTGGAAATAGCCCAAAATGCCTTAAAACTGGGAAGGATATGGGCAAATCGGGTTACAAATGACCAAAACCGTCTTCGAAATAGTCAAAAATGGCTTCAAGGAGGTTAGAAGTGGGTAAAAATGGGTGAGAAATGAATGGCCAAAAATGGCTTAAGAAAGGGTGAGAAATGGTCAAAAATGGGTTAGAAATGGGAAAAAAATTGGCTTGGAAAAGGTTAGTAGTGGGAGAAATGGGTTGGAAATGGCCAAAAATGGCTTAAAGCTGGGAAGGATATGGGCCAACCGGGTTAGAAATGACCAAAAATGACTTAGGAATGGTCAAAAATGGCTTCCAACAGGTAAAAGTGAGTAAAATGGGATGGAAATACCCAAAAATGGCTTGAAACTGGGAGAGAAATGAGCAAAAATGAGATCGAAATGGCCAAACACGTCTAAGATATGGTCAAAAATTGCTACAGACAGGTTCGAAGTGGGTAAAAATGGGTTGGAAAGAGCAAAAAAAGGCTGGAAAGAGGAAAGAAATGGGCAAAAATGGGATAGGAATGGCAAAAACTGTTTCGGAATAGCCAGATCTGGCTTCAAAAAATGGATTGAAATGGGCAAAACCAGGTTAGAAATGGCCAAAAATGGCTCAAAACCGGCTAGATATCGGCAAAAATGACTTAGAAATAGCCAAAGCCGACATCAAAGAAGTTAGAAGTGGGCAGAAATGGGAGAGAAATGGCCAAAAAAGGCTTAAAATGAGTTAGAAATGGCAAAAATTCCTTCAGACGGGTTAGAAATGGGCAAAAATGGGTTCGAAAGTGGCAAAAATGGCTTCAAACAGGTTGGAAGTCGGTGAAAATGGGTTGGAAATAGCCCAAAATGCCTTAAAACTGGGAAGGATATGGGCAAATCGGGTTACAAATGACCAAAACCGTCTTCGAAATAGTCAAAAATGGCTTCAAGGAGGTTAGAAGTGGGTAAAAATGGGTGAGAAATGAATGGCCAAAAATGGCTTAAGAAAGGGTGAGAAATGGTCAAAAATGGGTTAGAAATGGGAAAAAAATTGGCTTGGAAAAGGTTAGTAGTGGGAGAAATGGGTTGGAAATGGCCAAAAATGGCTTAAAGCTGGGAAGGATATGGGCCAACCGGGTTAGAAATGACCAAAAATGACTTAGGAATGGTCAAAAATGGCTTCCAACAGGTAAAAGTGAGTAAAATGGGATGGAAATACCCAAAAATGGCTTGAAACTGGGAGAGAAATGAGCAAAAATGAGATCGAAATGGCCAAACACGTCTAAGATATGGTCAAAAATTGCTACAGACAGGTTCGAAGTGGGTAAAAATGGGTTGGAAAGAGCAAAAAAAGGCTGGAAAGAGGAAAGAAATGGGCAAAAATGGGATAGGAATGGCAAAAACTGTTTCGGAATAGCCAGATCTGGCTTCAAAAAATGGATTGAAATGGGCAAAACCAGGTTAGAAATGGCCAAAAATGGCTCAAAAACGGCTAGATATCGGCAAAAATGACTTAGAAATAGCCAAAGCCGACATCAAAGAAGTTAGAAGTGGGCAGAAATGGGAGAGAAATGGCCAAAAAAGGCTTAAAATGAGTTAGAAATGGCAAAAATTCCTTCAGACGGGTTAGAAATGGGCAAAAATGGGTTCGAAAGTGGCAAAAATGGCTTCAAACAGGTTGGAAGTCGGTGAAAATGGGTTGGAAATAGCCCAAAATGCCTTAAAACTGGGAAGGATATGGGCAAATCGGGTTACAAATGACCAAAAACGTCTTCGAAATAGTCAAAAATGGCTTCAAGGAGGTTAGAAGTGGGTAAAAATGGGTGAGAAATGAATGGCCAAAAATGGCTTAAGAAAGGGTGAGAAATGGTCAAAAATGGGTTAGAAATGGGAAAAAAATTGGCTTGGAAAAGGTTAGTAGTGGGAGAAATGGGTTGGAAATGGCCAAAAATGGCTTAAAGCTGGGAAGGATATGGGCCAACCGGGTTAGAAATGACCAAAAATGACTTAGGAATGGTCAAAAATGGCTTCCAACAGGTAAAAGTGAGTAAAATGGGATGGAAATACCCAAAAATGGCTTGAAACTGGGAGAGAAATGAGCAAAAATGAGATCGAAATGGCCAAACACGTCTAAGATATGGTCAAAAATTGCTACAGACAGGTTCGAAGTGGGTAAAAATGGGTTGGAAAGAGCAAAAAAAGGCTGGAAAGAGGAAAGAAATGGGCAAAAATGGGATAGGAATGGCAAAAACTGTTTCGGAATAGCCAGATCTGGCTTCAAAAAATGGATTGAAATGGGCAAAACCAGGTTAGAAATGGCCAAAAATGGCTCAAAACCGGCTAGATATCGGCAAAAATGACTTAGAAATAGCCAAAGCCGACATCAAAGAAGTTAGAAGTGGGCAGAAATGGGAGAGAAATGGCCAAAAAAGGCTTAAAATGAGTTAGAAATGGCAAAAATTCCTTCAGACGGGTTAGAAATGGGCAAAAATGGGTTCGAAAGTGGCAAAAATGGCTTCAAACAGGTTGGAAGTCGGTGAAAATGGGTTGGAAATAGCCCAAAATGCCTTAAAACTGGGAAGGATATGGGCAAATCGGGTTACAAATGACCAAAACCGTCTTCGAAATAGTCAAAAATGGCTTCAAGGAGGTTAGAAGTGGGTAAAAATGGGTGAGAAATGAATGGCCAAAAATGGCTTAAGAAAGGGTGAGAAATGGTCAAAAATGGGTTAGAAATGGGAAAAAAATTGGCTTGGAAAAGGTTAGTAGTGGGAGAAATGGGTTGGAACTGGCCAAAAATGGCTTAAAGCTGGGAAGGATATGGGCCAACCGGGTTAGAAATGACCAAAAATGACTTAGGAATGGTCAAAAATGGCTTCCAACAGGTAAAAGTGAGTAAAATGGGATGGAAATACCCAAAAATGGCTTGAAACTGGGAGAGAAATGAGCAAAAATGAGATCGAAATGGCCAAACACGTCTAAGATATGGTCAAAAATTGCTACAGACAGGTTCGAAGTGGGTAAAAATGGGTTGGAAAGAGCAAAAAAAGGCTGGAAAGAGGAAAGAAATGGGCAAAAATGGGATAGGAATGGCAAAAACTGTTTCGGAATAGCCAGATCTGGCTTCAAAAAATGGATTGAAATGGGCAAAACCAGGTTAGAAATGGCCAAAAATGGCTCAAAACCGGCTAGATATCGGCAAAAATGACTTAGAAATAGCCAAAGCCGACATCAAAGAAGTTAGAAGTGGGCAGAAATGGGAGAGAAATGGCCAAAAAAGGCTTAAAATGAGTTAGAAATGGCAAAAATTCCTTCAGACGGGTTAGAAATGGGCAAAAATGGGTTCGAAAGTGGCAAAAATGGCTTCAAACAGGTTGGAAGTCGGTGAAAATGGGTTGGAAATAGCCCAAAATGCCTTAAAACTGGGAAGGATATGGGCAAATCGGGTTACAAATGACCAAAACCGTCTTCGAAATAGTCAAAAATGGCTTCAAGGAGGTTAGAAGTGGGTAAAAATGGGTGAGAAATGAATGGCCAAAAATGGCTTAAGAAAGGGTGAGAAATGGTCAAAAATGGGTTAGAAATGGGAAAAAAATTGGCTTGGAAAAGGTTAGTAGTGGGAGAAATGGGTTGGAAATGGCCAAAAATGGCTTAAAGCTGGGAAGGATATGGGCCAACCGGGTTAGAAATGACCAAAAATGACTTAGGAATGGTCAAAAATGGCTTCCAACAGGTAAAAGTGAGTAAAATGGGATGGAAATACCCAAAAATGGCTTGAAACTGGGAGAGAAATGAGCAAAAATGAGATCGAAATGGCCAAACACGTCTAAGATATGGTCAAAAATTGCTACAGACAGGTTCGAAGTGGGTAAAAATGGGTTGGAAAGAGCAAAAAAAGGCTGGAAAGAGGAAAGAAATGGGCAAAAATGGGATAGGAATGGCAAAAACTGTTTCGGAATAGCCAGATCTGGCTTCAAAAAATGGATTGAAATGGGCAAAACCAGGTTAGAAATGGCCAAAAATGGCTCAAAAACGGCTAGATATCGGCAAAAATGACTTAGAAATAGCCAAAGCCGACATCAAAGAAGTTAGAAGTGGGCAGAAATGGGAGAGAAATGGCCAAAAAAGGCTTAAAATGAGTTAGAAATGGCAAAAATTCCTTCAGACGGGTTAGAAATGGGCAAAAATGGGTTCGAAAGTGGCAAAAATGGCTTCAAACAGGTTGGAAGTCGGTGAAAATGGGTTGGAAATAGCCCAAAATGCCTTAAAACTGGGAAGGATATGGGCAAATCGGGTTACAAATGACCAAAAACGTCTTCGAAATAGTCAAAAATGGCTTCAAGGAGGTTAGAAGTGGGTAAAAATGGGTGAGAAATGAATGGCCAAAAATGGCTTAAGAAAGGGTGAGAAATGGTCAAAAATGGGTTAGAAATGGGAAAAAAATTGGCTTGGAAAAGGTTAGTAGTGGGAGAAATGGGTTGGAAATGGCCAAAAATGGCTTAAAGCTGGGAAGGATATGGGCCAACCGGGTTAGAAATGACCAAAAATGACTTAGGAATGGTCAAAAATGGCTTCCAACAGGTAAAAGTGAGTAAAATGGGATGGAAATACCCAAAAATGGCTTGAAACTGGGAGAGAAATGAGCAAAAATGAGATCGAAATGGCCAAACACGTCTAAGATATGGTCAAAAATTGCTACAGACAGGTTCGAAGTGGGTAAAAATGGGTTGGAAAGAGCAAAAAAAGGCTGGAAAGAGGAAAGAAATGGGCAAAAATGGGATAGGAATGGCAAAAACTGTTTCGGAATAGCCAGATCTGGCTTCAAAAAATGGATTGAAATGGGCAAAACCAGGTTAGAAATGGCCAAAAATGGCTCAAAAACCGGCTAGATATCGGCAAAAATGACTTAGAAATAGCCAAAGCCGACATCAAAGAAGTTAGAAGTGGGCAGAAATGGGAGAGAAATGGCCAAAAAAGGCTTAAAATGAGTTAGAAATGGCAAAAATTCCTTCAGACGGGTTAGAAATGGGCAAAAATGGGTTCGAAAGTGGCAAAAATGGCTTCAAACAGGTTGGAAGTCGGTGAAAATGGGTTGGAAATAGCCCAAAATGCCTTAAAACTGGGAAGGATATGGGCAAATCGGGTTACAAATGACCAAAACCGTCTTCGAAATAGTCAAAAATGGCTTCAAGGAGGTTAGAAGTGGGTAAAAATGGGTGAGAAATGAATGGCCAAAAATGGCTTAAGAAAGGGTGAGAAATGGTCAAAAATGGGTTAGAAATGGGAAAAAAATTGGCTTGGAAAAGGTTAGTAGTGGGAGAAATGGGTTGGAACTGGCCAAAAATGGCTTAAAGCTGGGAAGGATATGGGCCAACCGGGTTAGAAATGACCAAAAATGACTTAGGAATGGTCAAAAATGGCTTCCAACAGGTAAAAGTGAGTAAAATGGGATGGAAATACCCAAAAATGGCTTGAAACTGGGAGAGAAATGAGCAAAAATGAGATCGAAATGGCCAAACACGTCTAAGATATGGTCAAAAATTGCTACAGACAGGTTCGAAGTGGGTAAAAATGGGTTGGAAAGAGCAAAAAAAGGCTGGAAAGAGGAAAGAAATGGGCAAAAATGGGATAGGAATGGCAAAAACTGTTTCGGAATAGCCAGATCTGGCTTCAAAAAATGGATTGAAATGGGCAAAACCAGGTTAGAAATGGCCAAAAATGGCTCAAAAACCGGCTAGATATCGGCAAAAATGACTTAGAAATAGCCAAAGCCGACATCAAAGAAGTTAGAAGTGGGCAGAAATGGGAGAGAAATGGCCAAAAAAGGCTTAAAATGAGTTAGAAATGGCAAAAATTCCTTCAGACGGGTTAGAAATGGGCAAAAATGGGTTCGAAAGTGGCAAAAATGGCTTCAAACAGGTTGGAAGTCGGTGAAAATGGGTTGGAAATAGCCCAAAATGCCTTAAAACTGGGAAGGATATGGGCAAATCGGGTTACAAATGACCAAAAACCGTCTTCGAAATAGTCAAAAATGGCTTCAAGGAGGTTAGAAGTGGGTAAAAATGGGTGAGAAATGAATGGCCAAAAATGGCTTAAGAAAGGGTGAGAAATGGTCAAAAATGGGTTAGAAATGGGAAAAAAATTGGCTTGGAAAAGGTTAGTAGTGGGAGAAATGGGTTGGAAATGGCCAAAAATGGCTTAAAGCTGGGAAGGATATGGGCCAACCGGGTTAGAAATGACCAAAAATGACTTAGGAATGGTCAAAAATGGCTTCCAACAGGTAAAAGTGAGTAAAATGGGATGGAAATACCCAAAAATGGCTTGAAACTGGGAGAGAAATGAGCAAAAATGAGATCGAAATGGCCAAACACGTCTAAGATATGGTCAAAAATTGCTACAGGACAGGTTCGAAGTGGGTAAAAATGGGTTGGAAAGAGCAAAAAAAGGCTGGAAAGAGGAAAGAAATGGGCAAAAATGGGATAGGAATGGCAAAAACTGTTTCGGAATAGCCAGATCTGGCTTCAAAAAATGGATTGAAATGGGCAAAACCAGGTTAGAAATGGCCAAAAATGGCTCAAAAACGGCTAGATATCGGCAAAAATGACTTAGAAATAGCCAAAGCCGACATCAAAGAAGTTAGAAGTGGGCAGAAATGGGAGAGAAATGGCCAAAAAAGGCTTAAAATGAGTTAGAAATGGCAAAAATTCCTTCAGACGGGTTAGAAATGGGCAAAAATGGGTTCGAAAGTGGCAAAAATGGCTTCAAACAGGTTGGAAGTCGGTGAAAATGGGTTGGAAATAGCCCAAAATGCCTTAAAACTGGGAAGGATATGGGCAAATCGGGTTACAAATGACCAAAACCGTCTTCGAAATAGTCAAAAATGGCTTCAAGGAGGTTAGAAGTGGGTAAAAATGGGTGAGAAATGAATGGCCAAAAATGGCTTAAGAAAGGGTGAGAAATGGTCAAAAATGGGTTAGAAATGGGAAAAAAATTGGCTTGGAAAAGGTTAGTAGTGGGAGAAATGGGTTGGAAATGGCCAAAAATGGCTTAAAGCTGGGAAGGATATGGGCCAACCGGGTTAGAAATGACCAAAAATGACTTAGGAATGGTCAAAAATGGCTTCCAACAGGTAAAAGTGAGTAAAATGGGATGGAAATACCCAAAAATGGCTTGAAACTGGGAGAGAAATGAGCAAAAATGAGATCGAAATGGCCAAACACGTCTAAGATATGGTCAAAAATTGCTACAGGACAGGTTCGAAGTGGGTAAAAATGGGTTGGAAAGAGCAAAAAAAGGCTGGAAAGAGGAAAGAAATGGGCAAAAATGGGATAGGAATGGCAAAAACTGTTTCGGAATAGCCAGATCTGGCTTCAAAAAATGGATTGAAATGGGCAAAACCAGGTTAGAAATGGCCAAAAATGGCTCAAAAACGGCTAGATATCGGCAAAAATGACTTAGAAATAGCCAAAGCCGACATCAAAGAAGTTAGAAGTGGGCAGAAATGGGAGAGAAATGGCCAAAAAAGGCTTAAAATGAGTTAGAAATGGCAAAAATTCCTTCAGACGGGTTAGAAATGGGCAAAAATGGGTTCGAAAGTGGCAAAAATGGCTTCAAACAGGTTGGAAGTCGGTGAAAATGGGTTGGAAATAGCCCAAAATGCCTTAAAACTGGGAAGGATATGGGCAAATCGGGTTACAAATGACCAAAAACGTCTTCGAAATAGTCAAAAATGGCTTCAAGGAGGTTAGAAGTGGGTAAAAATGGGTGAGAAATGAATGGCCAAAAATGGCTTAAGAAAGGGTGAGAAATGGTCAAAAATGGGTTAGAAATGGGAAAAAAATTGGCTTGGAAAAGGTTAGTAGTGGGAGAAATGGGTTGGAACTGGCCAAAAATGGCTTAAAGCTGGGAAGGATATGGGCCAACCGGGTTAGAAATGACCAAAAATGACTTAGGAATGGTCAAAAATGGCTTCCAACAGGTAAAAGTGAGTAAAATGGGATGGAAATACCCAAAAATGGCTTGAAACTGGGAGAGAAATGAGCAAAAATGAGATCGAAATGGCCAAACACGTCTAAGATATGGTCAAAAATTGCTACGGACAGGTTCGAAGTGGGTAAAAATGGGTTGGAAAGAGCAAAAAAAGGCTGGAAAGAGGAAAGAAATGGGCAAAAATGGGATAGGAATGGCAAAAACTGCTTTCGGAATAGCCAGATCTGGCTTCAAAAAATGGATTGAAATGGGCTAAAACCAGGTTAGAAATGGCCAAAAATGGCTCAAAAACGGCTAGATATCGGCAAAAATGACTTAGAAATAGCCAAAGCCGACATCAAAGAAGTTAGAAGTGGGCAGAAATGGGAGAGAAATGGCCAAAAAAGGCTTAAAATGAGTTAGAAATGGCAAAAATTCCTTCAGACAGGTTAGAAATTGGCAAAAATGGGTTCGAAAGTGGCAAAAATGGCTTCAAACAGGTAAAAGTGAGTAAAATGGGATGGAAATACCCAAAAATGGCTTGAAACTGGGGAGAAATGAGCAAAAATGAGATCGAAATGGCCAAACACGTCTAAGATATGGTCAAAAATTGCTACGGACAGGTTCGAAGTGGGTAAAAATGGGTTGGAAAGAGCAAAAAAAGGCTGGAAAGAGGAAAGAAATGGGCAAAAATGGGATAGGAATGGCAAAAACTGTTTCGGAATAGCCAGATCTGGCTTCAAAAAATGGATTGAAATGGGCAAAACCAGGTTAGAAATGGCCAAAAATGGCTCAAAAACGGCTAGATATCGGCAAAAATGACTTAGAAATAGCCAAAGCCGACATCAAAGAAGTTAGAAGTGGGCAGAAATGGGAGAGAAATGGCCAAAAAAGGCTTAAAATGAGTTAGAAATGGCAAAAATTCCTTCAGACGGGTTAGAAATGGGCAAAAATGGGTTCGAAAGTGGCAAAAATGGCTTCAAACAGGTTGGAAGTCGGTGAAAATGGGTTGGAAATAGCCCAAAATGCCTTAAAACTGGGAAGGATATGGGCAAATCGGGTTACAAATGACCAAAACCGTCTTCGAAATAGTCAAAAATGGCTTCAAGGAGGTTAGAAGTGGGTAAAAATGGGTGAGAAATGAATGGCCAAAAATGGCTTAAGAAAGGGTGAGAAATGGTCAAGAATGGGTTAGAAATGGGAAAAAAATTGGCTTGGAAAAGGTTAGTAGTGGGAGAAATGGGTTGGAACTGGCCAAAAATGTCTTAAAGCTGGGAAGGATATGGGCCAACCGGGTTAGAAATGACCAAAAATGACTTAGGAATGGTCAAAAATGGCTTCCAACAGGTAAAAGTGAGTAAAATGGGATGGAAATACCCAAAAATGGCTTGAAACTGGGAGAGAAATGAGCAAAAATGAGATCGAAATGGCCAAACACGTCTAAGATATGGTCAAAAATTGCTACAGACAGGTTCGAAGTGGGTAAAAATGGGTTGGAAAGAGCAAAAAAAGGCTGGAAAGAGGAAAGAAATGGGCAAAAATGGGATAGGAATGGCAAAAACTGTTTCGGAATAGCCAGATCTGGCTTCAAAAAATGGATTGAAATGGGCAAAACCAGGTTAGAAATGGCCAAAAATGGCTCAAAACCGGCTAGATATCGGCAAAAATGACTTAGAAATAGCCAAAGCCGACATCAAAGAAGTTAGAAGTGGGCAGAAATGGGAGAGAAATGGCCTAAAAAAGGCTTAAAATGAGTTAGAAATGGCAAAAATTCCTTCAGACGGGTTAGAAATGGGCAAAAATGGGTTCGAAAGTGGCAAAAATGGCTTCAAACAAGGTTGGAAGTCAGGTGAAAATGGGTTGGAAATAGCCCAAAATGCCTTAAAACTGGGAAGGATATGGGCAAATCGGGTTACAAATGACCAAAACCGTCTTCGAAATAGTCAAAAATGGCTTCAAGGAGGTTAGAAGTGGGTAAAAATGGGTGAGAAATGAATGGCCAAAAATGGCTTAAGAAAGGGTGAGAAATGGTCAAAAATGGGTTAGAAATGGGAAAAAAATTGGCTTGGAAAAGGTTAGTAGTGGGAGAAATGGGTTGGAAATGGCCAAAAATGACTTAGGAATGGTCAAAAATGGCTTCCAACAGGTAAAAGTGAGTAAAATGGGATGTAAATACCCAAAAATGGCTTGAAACTGGGAGAGAAATGAGCAAAAATGAGATCGAAATGGCCAAACACGTCTAAGATATGGTCAAAAATTGCTACGGACAGGTTCGAAGTGGGTAAAAATGGGTTGGAAAGAGCAAAAAAAGGCTGGAAAGAGGAAAGAAATGGGCAAAAATGGGATAGGAATGGCAAAAACTGTTTCGGAATAGCCAGATCTGGCTTCAAAAAATGGATTGAAATGGGCAAAACCAGGTTAGAAATGGCCAAAAATGGCTCAAAAACGGCTAGATATCGGCAAAAATGACTTAGAAATAGCCAAAGCCGACATCAAAGAAGTTAGAAGTGGGCAGAAATGGGAGAGAAATGGCCAAAAAAGGCTTAAAATGAGTTAGAAATGGCAAAAATTCCTTCAGACGGGTTAGAAATGGGCAAAAATGGGTTCGAAAGTGGCAAAAATGGCTTCAAACAGGTTGGAAGTCGGTGAAAATGGGTTGGAAATAGCCCAAAATGCCTTAAAACTGGGAAGGATATGGGCAAATCGGGTTACAAATGACCAAAACCGTCTTCGAAATAGTCAAAAATGGCTTCAAGGAGGTTAGAAGTGGGTAAAAATGGGTGAGAAATGAATGGCCAAAAATGGCTGAAGAAAGGGTGAGAAATGGTCAAAAATGGGTTAGAAATGGGAAAAAAATTGGCTTGGAAAAGGTTAGTAGTGGGAGAAATGGGTTGGAAATGGCCAAAAATGACTTAGGAATGGTCAAAAATGGCTTCCAACAGGTAAAAGTGAGTAAAATGGGATGTAAATACCCAAAAATGGCTTGAAACTGGGAGAGAAATGAGCAAAAATGAGATCGAAATGGCCAAACACGTCTAAGATATGGTCAAAAATTGCTACGGACAGGTTCGAAGTGGGTAAAAATGGGTTGGAAAGAGCAAAAAAAGGCTGGAAAGAGGAAAGAAATGGGCAAAAATGGGATAGGAATGGCAAAAACTGTTTCGGAATAGCCAGATCTGGCTTCAAAAAATGGATTGAAATGGGCAAAACCAGGTTAGAAATGGCCAAAAATGGCTCAAAAACGGCTAGATATCGGCAAAAATGACTTAGAAATAGCCAAAGCCGACATCAAAGAAGTTAGAAGTGGGCAGAAATGGGAGAGAAATGGCCAAAAAAGGCTTAAAATGAGTTAGAAATGGCAAAAATTCCTTCAGACGGGTTAGAAATGGGCAAAAATGGGTTCGAAAGTGGCAAAAATGGCTTCAAACAGGTTGGAAGTCGGTGAAAATGGGTTGGAAATAGCCCAAAATGCCTTAAAACTGGGAAGGATATGGGCAAATCGGGTTACAAATGACCAAAACCGTCTTCGAAATAGTCAAAAATGGCTTCAAGGAGGTTAGAAGTGGGTAAAAATGGGTGAGAAATGAATGGCCAAAAATGGCTTAAGAAAGGGTGAGAAATGGTCAAAAATGGGTTAGAAATGGGAAAAAAATTGGCTTGGAAAAGGTTAGTAGTGGGAGAAATGGGTTGGAACTGGCCAAAAATGGCTTAAAGCTGGGAAGGATATGGGCCAACCGGGTTAGAAATGACCAAAAATGACTTAGGAATGGTCAAAAATGGCTTCCAACAGGTAAAAGTGAGTAAAATGGGATGGAAATACCCAAAAATGGCTTGAAACTGGGAGAGAAATGAGCAAAAATGAGATCGAAATGGCCAAACACGTCTAAGATATGGTCAAAAATTGCTACGGACAGGTTCGAAGTGGGTAAAAATGGGTTGGAAAGAGCAAAAAAAGGCTGGAAAGAGGAAAGAAATGGGCAAAAATGGGATAGGAATGGCAAAAACTGTTTCGGAATAGCCAGATCTGGCTTCAAAAAATGGATTGAAATGGGCAAAACCAGGTTAGAAATGGCCAAAAATGGCTCAAAAACGGCTAGATATCGGCAAAAATGACTTAGAAATAGCCAAAGCCGACATCAAAGAAGTTAGAAGTGGGCAGAAATGGGAGAGAAATGGCCAAAAAAGGCTTAAAATGAGTTAGAAATGGCAAAAATTCCTTCAGACGGGTTAGAAATGGGCAAAAATGGGTTCGAAAGTGGCAAAAATGGCTTCAAACAGGTTGGAAGTCGGTGAAAATGGGTTGGAAATAGCCAAAAATGCCTTAAAACTGGGAAGGATATGGGCAAATCGGGTTACAAATGACCAAAACCGTCTTCGAAATAGTCAAAAATGGCTTCAAGGAGGTTAGAAGTGGGTAAAAATGGGTGAGAAATGAATGGCCAAAAATGGCTGAAGAAAGGGTGAGAAATGGTCAAAAATGGGTTAGAAATGGGAAAAAAATTGGCTTGGAAAAGGTTAGTAGTGGGAGAAATGGGTTGGAAATGGCCAAAAATGACTTAGGAATGGTCAAAAATGGCTTCCAACAGGTAAAAGTGAGTAAAATGGGATGGAAATACCCAAAAATGGCTTGAAACTGGGAGAGAAATGAGCAAAAATGAGATCGAAATGGCCAAACACGTCTAAGATATGGTCAAAAATTGCTACGGACAGGTTCGAAGTGGGTAAAAATGGGTTGGAAAGAGCAAAAAAAGGCTGGAAAGAGGAAAGAAATGGGCAAAAATGGGATAGGAATGGCAAAAACTGTTTCGGAATAGCCAGATCTGGCTTCAAAAAATGGATTGAAATGGGCAAAACCAGGTTAGAAATGGCCAAAAATGGCTCAAAAACGGCTAGATATCGGCAAAAATGACTTAGAAATAGCCAAAGCCGACATCAAAGAAGTTAGAAGTGGGCAGAAATGGGAGAGAAATGGCCAAAAAAGGCTTAAAATGAGTTAGAAATGGCAAAAATTCCTTCAGACGGGTTAGAAATGGGCAAAAATGGGTTCGAAAGTGGCAAAAATGGCTTCAAACAGGTTGGAAGTCGGTGAAAATGGGTTGGAAATAGCCAAAAATGCCTTAAAACTGGGAAGGATATGGGCAAATCGGGTTACAAATGACCAAAACCGTCTTCGAAATAGTCAAAAATGGCTTCAAGGAGGTTAGAAGTGGGTAAAAATGGGTGAGAAATGAATGGCCAAAAATGGCTTAAGAAAGGGTGAGAAATGGTCAAAAATGGGTTAGAAATGGGAAAAAAATTGGCTTGGAAAAGGTTAGTAGTGGGAGAAATGGGTTGGAAATGGCCAAAAATGACTTAGGAATGGTCAAAAATGGCTTCCAACAGGTAAAAGTGAGTAAAATGGGATGTAAATACCCAAAAATGGCTTGAAACTGGGAGAGAAATGAGCAAAAATGAGATCGAAATGGCCAAACACGTCTAAGATATGGTCAAAAATTGCTACGGACAGGTTCGAAGTGGGTAAAAATGGGTTGGAAAGAGCAAAAAAAGGCTGGAAAGAGGAAAGAAATGGGCAAAAATGGGATAGGAATGGCAAAAACTGTTTCGGAATAGCCAGATCTGGCTTCAAAAAATGGATTGAAATGGGCAAAACCAGGTTAGAAATGGCCAAAAATGGCTCAAAAACGGCTAGATATCGGCAAAAATGACTTAGAAATAGCCAAAGCCGACATCAAAGAAGTTAGAAGTGGGCAGAAATGGGAGAGAAATGGCCAAAAAAGGCTTAAAATGAGTTAGAAATGGCAAAAATTCCTTCAGACGGGTTAGAAATGGGCAAAAATGGGTTCGAAAGTGGCAAAAATGGCTTCAAACAGGTTGGAAGTCGGTGAAAATGGGTTGGAAATAGCCCAAAATGCCTTAAAACTGGGAAGGATATGGGCAAATGGGGTTACAAATGACCAAAAACGTCTTCGAAATAGTCAAAAATGGCTTCAAGGAGGTTAGAAGTGGGTAAAAATGGGTGAGAAATGAATGGCCAAAAATGGCTTAAGAAAGGGTGAGAAATGGTCAAAAATGGGTTAGAAATGGGAAAAAAATTGGCTTGGAAAAGGTTAGTAGTGGGAGAAATGGGTTGGAACTGGCCAAAAATGTCTTAAAGCTGGGAAGGATATGGGCCAACCGGGTTAGAAATGACCAAAAATGACTTAGGAATGGTCAAAAATGGCTTCCAACAGGTAAAAGTGAGTAAAATGGGATGGAAATACCCAAAAATGGCTTGAAACTGGGGGAGAAATGAGCAAAAATGAGATCGAAATGGCCAAACACGTCTAAGATATGGTCAAAAATTGCTACGGACAGGTTCGAAGTGGGTAAAAATGGGTTGGAAAGAGCAAAAAAAGGCTGGAAAGAGGAAAGAAATGGGCAAAAATGGGATAGGAATGGCAAAAACTGCTTCGGAATAGCCAGATCTGGCTTCAAAAAATGGATTGAAATGGGTAAAACCAGGTTAGAAATGGCCAAAAATGGCTCAAAAACGGCTAGATATCGGCAAAAATGACTTAGAAATAGCCAAAGCCGACATCAAAGAAGTTAGAAGTGGGCAGAAATGGGAGAGAAATGGCCAAAAAAGGCTTAAAATGAGTTAGAAATGGCAAAAATTCCTTCAGACAGGTTAGAAATTGGCAAAAATGGGTTCGAAAGTGGCAAAAATGGCTTCAAACAGGTAAAAGTGAGTAAAATGGGATGGAAATACCCAAAAATGGCTTGAAACTGGGGGAGAAATGAGCAAAAATGAGATCGAAATGGCCAAACACGTCTAAGATATGGTCAAAAATTGCTACGGACAGGTTCGAAGTGGGTAAAAATGGGTTGGAAAGAGCAAAAAAAGGCTGGAAAGAGGAAAGAAATGGGCAAAAATGGGATAGGAATGGCAAAAACTGCTTCGGAATAGCCAGATCTGGCTTCAAAAAATGGATTGAAATGGGCAAAACCAGGTTAGAAATGGCCAAAAATGGCTCAAAAACGGCTAGATATCGGCAAAAATGACTTAGAAATAGCCAAAGCCGACATCAAAGAAGTTAGAAGTGGGCAGAAATGGGAGAGAAATGGCCAAAAAAGGCTTAAAATGAGTTAGAAATGGCAAAAATTCCTTCAGACGGGTTAGAAATGGGCAAAAATGGGTTCGAAAGTGGCAAAAATGGCTTCAAACAGGTTGGAAGTCGGTGAAAATGGGTTGGAAATAGCCCAAAATGCCTTAAAACTGGGAAGGATATGGGCAAATCGGGTTACAAATGACCAAAACCGTCTTCGAAATAGTCAAAAATGGCTTCAAGGAGGTTAGAAGTGGGTAAAAATGGGTGAGAAATGAATGGCCAAAAATGGCTTAAGAAAGGGTGAGAAATGGTCAAAAATGGGTTAGAAATGGGAAAAAAATTGGCTTGGAAAAGGTTAGTAGTGGGAGAAATGGGTTGGAAATGGCCAAAAATGACTTAGGAATGGTCAAAAATGGCTTCCAACAGGTAAAAGTGAGTAAAATGGGATGTAAATACCCCAAAATGGCTTGAAACTGGGGGAGAAATGAGCAAAAATGAGATCGAAATGGCCAAACACGTCTAAGATATGGTCAAAAATTGCTACGGACAGGTTCGAAGTGGGTAAAAATGGGTTGGAAAGAGCAAAAAAAGGCTGGAAAGAGGAAAGAAATGGGCAAAAATGGGATAGGAATGGCAAAAACTGCTTCGGAATAGCCAGATCTGGCTTCAAAAAATGGATTGAAATGGGCAAAACCAGGTTAGAAATGGCCAAAAATGGCTCAAAAAACGGCTAGATATCGGCAAAAATGACTTAGAAATAGCCAAAGCCGACATCAAAGAAGTTAGAAGTGGGCAGAAATGGGAGAGAAATGGCCAAAAAAGGCTTAAAATGAGTTAGAAATGGCAAAAATTCCTTCAGACGGGTTAGAAATGGGCAAAAATGGGTTCGAAAGTGGCAAAAATGGCTTCAAACAGGTTGGAAGACGGTGAAAATGGGTTGGAAATAGCCCAAAATGCCTTAAAACTGGGAAGGATATGGGCAAATCGGGTTACAAATGACCAAAACCGTCTTCGAAATAGTCAAAAATGGCTTCAAGGAGGTTAGAAGTGGGTAAAAATGGGTGAGAAATGAATGGCCAAAAATGGCTTAAGAAAGGGTGAGAAATGGTCAAAAATGGGTTAGAAATGGGAAAAAAATTGGCTTGGAAAAGGTTAGTAGTGGGAGAAATGGGTTGGAACTGGCCAAAAATGTCTTAAAGCTGGGAAGGATATGGGCCAACCGGGTTAGAAATGACCAAAAATGACTTAGGAATGGTCAAAAATGGCTTCCAACAGGTAAAAGTGAGTAAAATGGGATGGAAATACCCAAAAATGGCTTGAAACTGGGAGAGAAATGAGCAAAAATGAGATCGAAATGGCCAAACACGTCTAAGATATGGTCAAAAATTGCTACGGACAGGTTCGAAGTGGGTAAAAATGGGTTGGAAAGAGCAAAAAAAGGCTGGAAAGAGGAAAGAAATGGGCAAAAATGGGATAGGAATGGCAAAAACTGTTTCGGAATAGCCAGATCTGGCTTCAAAAAATGGATTGAAATGGGCAAAACCAGGTTAGAAATGGCCAAAAATGGCTCAAAAACGGCTAGATATCGGCAAAAATGACTTAGAAATAGCCAAAGCCGACATCAAAGAAGTTAGAAGTGGGCAGAAATGGGAGAGAAATGGCCAAAAAAGGCTTAAAATGAGTTAGAAATGGGCAAAAATGGGTTCGAAAGTGGCAAAAATGGCTTCAAACAGGTTGGAAGTCGGTGAAAATGGGTTGGAAATAGCCCAAAATGCCATAAAACTGGGAAGGATATGGGCAAATCGGGTTACCAATGACCAAAACCGTCTTCGAAATAGTCAAAAATGGCTTCAAGGAGGTTAGAAGTGGGTAAAAATGGGTGAGAAATGAATGGCCAAAAATGGCTTAAGAAAGGGTGAGAAATGGTCAAGAATGGGTTAGAAATGGGAAAAAAATTGGCTTGGAAAAGGTTAGTAGTGGGAGAAATGGGTTGGAAATGGCCAAAAATGACTTAGGAATGGTCAAAAATGGCTTCCAACAGGTAAAAGTGAGTAAAATGGGATGTAAATACCCAAAAATGGCTTGAAACTGGGAGAGAAATGAGCAAAAATGAGATCGAAATGGCCAAACACGTCTAAGATGTGGTCAAAAATTGCTACGGACAGGTTCGAAGTGGGTAAAAATGGGTTGGAAAGAGCAAAAAAAGGCTGGAAAGAGGAAAGAAATGGGCAAAAATGGGATAGGAATGGCAAAAACTGTTTCGGAATAGCCAGATCTGGCTTCAAAAAATGGATTGAAATGGGCAAAACCAGGTTAGAAATGGCCAAAAATGGCTCAAAAACGGCTAGATATCGGCAAAAATGACTTAGAAATAGCCAAAGCCGACATCAAAGAAGTTAGAAGTGGGCAGAAATGGGAGAGAAATGGCCAAAAAAGGCTTAAAATGAGTTAGAAATGGCAAAAATTCCTTCAGACGGGTTAGAAATGGGCAAAAATGGGTTCGAAAGTGGCAAAAATGGCTTCAAACAGGTTGGAAGTGGGTGAAAATGGGTTGGAAATAGCCCAAAATGCCATAAAACTGGGAAGGATATGGGCAAATCGGGTTACAAATGACCAAAACCGTCTTCGAAATAGTCAAAAATGGCTTCAAGGAGGTTAGAAGTGGGTAAAAATGGGTGAGAAATGAATGGCCAAAAATGGCTTAAGAAAGGGTGAGAAATGGTCAAGAATGGGTTAGAAATGGGAAAAAAATTGGCTTGGAAAAGGTTAGTAGTGGGAGAAATGGGTTGGAAATGGCCAAAAATGACTTAGGAATGGTCAAAAATGGCTTCCAACAGGTAAAAGTGAGTAAAATGGGATGTAAATACCCAAAAATGGCTTGAAACTGGGAGAGAAATGAGCAAAAATGAGATCGAAATGGCCAACACGTCTAAGATGTGGTCAAAAATTGCTACGGACAGGTTCGAAGTGGGTAAAAATGGGTTGGAAAGAGCAAAAAAAGGCTGGAAAGAGGAAAGAAATGGGCAAAAATGGGATAGGAATGGCAAAAACTGTTTCGGAATAGCCAGATCTGGCTTCAAAAAATGGATTGAAATGGGCAAAACCAGGTTAGAAATGGCCAAAAATGGCTCAAAACCGGCTAGATATCGGCAAAAATGACTTAGAAATAGCCAAAGCCGACATCAAAGAAGTTAGAAGTGGGCAGAAATGGGAGAGAAATGGCCAAAAAAGGCTTAAAATGAGTTAGAAATGGCAAAAATTCCTTCAGACGGGTTAGAAATGGGCAAAAATGGGTTCGAAAGTGGCAAAAATGGCTTCAAACAGGTTGGAAGTCGGTGAAAATGGGTTGGAAATAGCCCAAAATGCCTTAAAACTGGGAAGGATATGGGCAAATCGGGTTACAAATGACCAAAACCGTCTTCGAAATAGTCAAAAATGGCTTCAAGGAGGTTAGAAGTGGGTAAAAATGGGTGAGAAATGAATGGCCAAAAATGGCTTAAGAAAGGGTGAGAAATGGTCAAGAATGGGTTAGAAATGGGAAAAAAATTGGCTTGGAAAAGGTTAGTAGTGGGAGAAATGGGTTGGAATGGCCAAAAATGTCTTAAAGCTGGGAAGGATATGGGCCAACCGGGTTAGAAATGACCAAAAATGACTTAGGAATGGTCAAAAATGGCTTCCAACAGGTAAAAGTGAGTAAAATGGGATGGAAATACCCAAAAATGGCTTGAAACTGGGGGAGAAATGAGCAAAAATGAGATCGAAATGGCCAAACACGTCTAAGATATGGTCAAAAATTGCTACGGACAGGTTCGAAGTGGGTAAAAATGGGTTGGAAAGAGCAAAAAAGGCTGGAAAGAGGAAAGAAATGGGCAAAAATGGGATAGGAATGGCAAAAACTGTTTCGGAATAGCCAGATCTGGCTTCAAAAAATGGATTGAAATGGGCAAAACCAGGTTAGAAATGGCCAAAAATGGCTCAAAAACGGCTAGATATCGGCAAAAATGACTTAGAAATAGCCAAAGCCGACATCAAAGAAGTTAGAAGTGGGCAGAAATGGGAGAAAAATGGCCAAAAAAGGCTTAAAATGAGTTAGAAATGGCAAAAATTCCTTCAGACGGGTTAGAAATGGGCAAAAATGGGTTCGAAAGTGGCAAAAATGGCTTCAAACAGGTTGGAAGTGGGTGAAAATGGGTTGGAAATAGCCCAAAATGCCCTAAAAATGGGAAGGATATGGGCAAATCGGGTTACAAATGACCAAAACCGTCTTCGAAATAGTCAAAAATGGCTTCAAGGAGGTTAGAAGTGGGTAAAAATGGGTGAGAAATGAATGGCCAAAATGGCTTAAGAAAGGGTGAGAAATGGTCAAAAATGGGTTAGAAATGGGAAAAAAATTGGCTTGGAAAAGGTTAGTAGTGGGAGAAATGGGTTGGAAATGGCCAAAAATGACTTAGGAATGGTCAAAAATGGCTTCCAACAGGTAAAAGTGAGTAAAATGGGATGTAAATACCCAAAAATGGCTTGAAACTGGGGGAGAAATGAGCAAAAATGAGATCGAAATGGCCAAACACGTCTAAGATATGGTCAAAAATTGCTACGGACAGGTTCGAAGTGGGTAAAAATGGGTTGGAAAGAGCAAAAAAAGGCTGGAAAGAGGAAAGAAATGGGCAAAAATGGGATAGGAATGGCAAAAACTGCTTCGGAATAGCCAGATCTGGCTTCAAAAAATGGATTGAAATGGGCAAAACCAGGTTAGAAATGGCCAAAAATGGCTCAAAACCGGCTAGATATCGGCAAAAATGACTTAGAAATAGCCAAAGCCGACATCAAAGAAGTTAGAAGTGGGCAGAAATGGGAGAGAAATGGCCAAAAAAGGCTTAAAATGAGTTAGAAATGGCAAAAATTCCTTCAGACGGGTTAGAAATGGGCAAAAATGGGTTCGAAAGTGGCAAAAATGGCTTCAAACAGGTTGGAAGTGGGTGAAAATGGGTTGGAAATAGCCCAAAATGCCTTAAAACTGGGAAGGATATGGGCAAATCGGGTTACAAATGACCAAAACCGTCTTCGAAATAGTCAAAAATGGCTTCAAGGAGGTTAGAAGTGGGTAAAAATGGGTGAGAAATGAATGGCCAAAAATGGCTGAAGAAAGGGTGAGAAATGGTCAAAAATGGGTTAGAAATGGGAAAAAAATTGGCTTGGAAAAGGTTAGTAGTGGGAGAAATGGGTTGGAAATGGCCAAAAATGACTTAGGAATGGTCAAAAATGGCTTCCAACAGGTAAAAGTGAGTAAAATGGGATGTAAATACCCAAAAATGGCTTGAAACTGGGAGAGAAATGAGCAAAAATGAGATCGAAATGGCCAAACACGTCTAAGATATGGTCAAAAATTGCTACGGACAGGTTCGAAGTGGGTAAAAATGGGTTGGAAAGAGCAAAAAAAGGCTGGAAAGAGGAAAGAAATGGGCAAAAATGGGATAGGAATGGCAAAAACTGTTTCGGAATAGCCAGATCTGGCTTCAAAAAATGGATTGAAATGGGCAAAACCAGGTTAGAAATGGCCAAAAATGGCTCAAAAACGGCTAGATATCGGCAAAAATGACTTAGAAATAGCCAAAGCCGACATCAAAGAAGTTAGAAGTGGGCAGAAATGGGAGAGAAATGGCCAAAAAAGGCTTAAAATGAGTTAGAAATGGCAAAAATTCCTTCAGACGGGTTAGAAATGGGCAAAAATGGGTTCGAAAGTGGCAAAAATGGCTTCAAACAGGTTGGAAGTCGGTGAAAATGGGTTGGAAATAGCCCAAAATGCCTTAAAACTGGGAAGGATATGGGCAAATGTGGTTACAAATGACCAAAACCGTCTTCGAAATAGTCAAAAATGGCTTCAAGGAGGTTAGAAGTGGGTAAAAATGGGTGAAAAAAGGAATGGCCAAAAATGGCTTAAGAAAGGGTGAGAAATGGTCAAAAATGGGTTAGAAATGGGAAAAAAATTGGCTTGGAAAAGGTTAGTAGTGGGAGAAATGGGTTGGAACTGGCCAAAAATGTCTTAAAGCTGGGAAGGATATGGGCCAACCGGGTTAGAAATGACCAAAAATGACTTAGGAATGGTCAAAAATGGCTTCCAACAGGTAAAAGTGAGTAAAATGGGATGGAAATACCCAAAAATGGCTTGAAACTGGGAGAGAAATGAGCAAAAATGAGATCGAAATGGCCAAACACGTCTAAGATATGGTCAAAAATTGCTACGGACAGGTTCGAAGTGGGTAAAAATGGGTTGGAAAGAGGAAAAAAAGGCTGGAAAGAGGAAAGAAATGGGCAAAAATGGGATAGGAATGGCAAAAACTGTTTCGGAATAGCCAGATCTGGCTTCAAAAAATGGATTGAAATGGGCAAAACCAGGTTAGAAATGGCCAAAAATGGCTCAAAAACGGCTAGATATCGGCAAAAATGACTTAGAAATAGCCAAAGCCGACATCAAAGAAGTTAGAAGTGGGCAGAAATGGGAGAGAAATGGCCAAAAAAGGCTTAAAATGAGTTAGAAATGGCAAAAATTCCTTCAGACGGGTTAGAAATGGGCAAAAATGGGTTCGAAAGTGGCAAAAATGGCTTCAAACAGGTTGGAAGTCGGTGAAAATGGGTTGGAAATAGCCCAAAATGCCTTAAAACTGGGAAGGATATGGGCAAATCGGGTTACAAATGACCAAAACCGTCTTCGAAATAGTCAAAAATGGCTTCAAGGAGGTTAGAAGTGGGTAAAAATGGGTGAGAAATGAATGGCCAAAAATGGCTGAAGAAAGGGTGAGAAATGGTCAAAATGGGTTAGAAATGGGAAAAAAAATTGGCTTGGAAAAGGTTAGTAGTGGGAGAAATGGGTTGGAAATGGCCAAAAATGACTTAGGAATGGTCAAAAATGGCTTCCAACAGGTAAAAGTGAGTAAAATGGGATGGAAATACCCAAAAATGGCTTGAAACTGGGAGAGAAATGAGCAAAAATGAGATCGAAATGGCCAAACACGTCTAAGATATGGTCAAAAATTGCTACGGACAGGTTCGAAGTGGGTAAAAATGGGTTGGAAAGAGCAAAAAAAGGCTGGAAAGAGGAAAGAAATGGGCAAAAATGGGATAGGAATGGCAAAAACTGTTTCGGAATAGCCAGATCTGGCTTCAAAAAATGGATTGAAATGGGCAAAACCAGGTTAGAAATGGCCAAAAATGGCTCAAAAACGGCTAGATATCGGCAAAAATGACTTAGAAATAGCCAAAGCCGACATCAAAGAAGTTAGAAGTGGGCAGAAATGGGAGAGAAATGGCCAAAAAAGGCTTAAAATGAGTTAGAAATGGCAAAAATTCCTTCAGACGGGTTAGAAATGGGCAAAAATGGGTTCGAAAGTGGCAAAAATGGCTTCAAACAGGTGGAAGTCGGTGAAAATGGGTTGGAAATAGCCAAAAATGCCTTAAAACTGGGAAGGATATGGGCAAATCGGGTTACAAATGACCAAAACCGTCTTCGAAATAGTCAAAAATGGCTTCAAGGAGGTTAGAAGTGGGTAAAAATGGGTGAGAAAAGAATGGCCAAAAATGGCTTGAGAAAGGGTGAGAAATGGTCAAAATGGGTTAGAAATGGGAAAAAAATTGGCTTGGAAAAGGTTAGTAGTGGGAGAAATGGGTTGGAAATGACCAAAAATGACTTAGGAATGGTCAAAAATGGCTTCCAACAGGTAAAAGTGAGTAAAATGGGATGGAAATACCCAAAAATGGCTTGAAACTGGGAGAGAAATGAGCAAAAATGAGATCGAAATGGCCAAACACGTCTAAGATATGGTCAAAAATTGCTACGGACAGGTTCGAAGTGGGTAAAAATGGGTTGGAAAGAGCAAAAAAGGCTGGAAAGAGGAAAGAAATGGGCAAAAATGGATAGGAATGGCAAAACTGTTTCGGAATAGCCAGATCTGGCTTCAAAAAATGGATTGAAATGGGCAAAACCAGGTTAGAAATGGCCAAAAATGGCTCAAAAACGGCTAGATATCGGCAAAAATGACTTAGAAATAGCCAAAGCCGACATCAAAGAAGTTAGAAGTGGGCAGAAATGGGAGAGAAATGGCCAAAAAAGGCTTAAAATGAGTTAGAAATGGCAAAAATTCCTTCAGACGGGTTAGAAATGGGCAAAAATGGGTTCGAAAGTGGCAAAAATGGCTTCAACAGGTTGGAAGTCGGTGAAAATGGGTTGGAAATAGCCCAAAATGCCTTAAAACTGGGAAGGATATGGGCAAATGGGTTACAAATGACCAAAAACGTCTTCGAAATAGTCAAAAATGGCTTCAAGGAGGTTAGAAGTGGGTAAAAATGGGTGAGAAATGAATGGCCAAAAATGGCTGAAGAAAGGGTGAGAAATGGTCAAAAATGGGTTAGAAATGGGAAAAAATTGGCTTGGAAAAGGTTAGTAGTGGGAGAAATGGTTGGAACTGGCCAAAAATGTCTTAAAGCTGGAAGGATATGGCCAACCGGTTAGAAATGACCAAAAATGACTTAGGAATGGCAAAAATGGCTTCCAACAGGTAAAAGTGAGTAAAATGGGATGGAAATACCCAAAAATGGCTTGAAACTGGGAGAGAAATGAGCAAAAATGAGATCGAAATGGCCAAACACGTCTAAGATATGGTCAAAAATTGCTACGGACAGGTTCGAAGTGGGTAAAAATGGGTTGGAAAGAGCAAAAAAAAGGCTGGAAAGAGGAAAGAAATGGGCAAAAATGGGATAGGAATGGCAAAAACTGTTTCGGAATAGCCAGATCTGGCTTCAAAAAATGGATTGAAATGGGCAAAACCAGGTTAGAAATGGCCAAAAATGGCTCAAAACGGCTAGATATCGGCAAAAATGACTTAGAAATAGCCAAAGCCGACATCAAAGAAGTTAGAAGTGGGCAGAAATGGGAGAGAAATGGCCAAAAAAGGCTTAAAATGAGTTAGAAATGGCAAAAATTCCTTCAGACGGGTTAGAAATGGGCAAAAATGGGTTCGAAAGTGGCAAAATGGCTTCAAACAGGTTGGAAGTCGGTGAAAAATGGGTTGGAAATACCCAAAATGCTTAAAACTGGGGGAGAATGGGCAAATGGTTACAAATGACCAAAACGTCTTCGAAATAGTCAAAAATTGCTTCAAGGAGGTTAGAAGTGGGTAAAAATGGGTG